>JAVTVJ010000425.1:335989-622158 GCA_034509425.1 Eopsaltria australis
CGCAGGAAGGAAGTTGTATTCCTTCCTGCAGCACAGATCACTTCTTAGATTTTGACCCCTCTAGCCTAACCCAGGACAGTATAGGATTCCATTTTAATTTCTTTTCTTTTGAAAAAGTAACATTAAAATATTTCAGACCAACCAGCTTTATTTTTTAAACTTCAGAACACTGTCATGTATCTGAGCTGAGACTTGGAGACCTGAGAGAAACAAAGGTGATATGATTTCCAAAAATATCAGTTCAAGCTATTGGCTTTATTCCACAGTTTCTTTTCCCCAGCTCTGGAGACAACAAGTCTAGCTGATACCATTTAAAAAAACCTGCCAGCTTCCAGATTTGGGTTATAGCACAGCTCAAGGAAGGAAGGAGGAAATGCCCGATTTTAAAAAAACCAAAACTGTTAAAAGTTTCCTGCCAAGTTTTCTTGTCTTTCTTCTGTGCCATTTTATTAAAATACAGAGAGCTTGTTTAACAAGAATTTTTAAACATCTTCATAACAAACGCAATTAAGGCCTTAGAAGGCAGAGAAAAATTAGACACCTTAATGGTATTTGAAAAACAAAATAACTTAAGAAAACAAGAGGAAAGGTTGGAACTACACAAGACTTAAGTCACATCTAATCTCTCTGGAAAAAAAACAAGGATTCTTACTTTTACATTTTATCAATTTAACAACAGGAATGGTATCAAAAATCATTTTGACCATTTTGTCTAGGAAAGCAGTTCCAGTGAATTATTTTTTACTAATGAAATTCCTCTGATAAGCACATTTCAGTGTTGAGAATATTCAAAAAAGCTATGTTCATAGAATAGTAAAGTCTTATTTATATTAGTGCTATTTTCTAAGGTTTTAAATGGCCTTGGGATGGTCTTGCTAATGGACTCACTGTAGTCTGTAAAACATCCTACCATGTGTCACTTATTTCTGTACAGGAGATTTTACAGTGGATCCTACATTCTTCACATTTTGTCCTTGCATTTCTAATTGAGACTGCATCAAATATTCTTGTACATATCTTCTGTTCAGCAAAGTTGAATCCAAAGGGGTTTAAGTATGTGTTTTAGAGCTGTGGTGGATTGGCCCCCAACAGCTGCCTTGGGTTCTCAAGCTGTCTGATCTCAGGTGACATGAAATTCCAGCAAAATAATTTGGATTTTAGAGACTCTGAAATGAAACCTGCAACCACTATTCCAGCAAAGCCCCTGTCAGAAAACTCACTGCTTCTTTGGGTAATATAATGTTAGAAAGGGTTGATATGTTTTTTTTAATCCCAGTCCAACACCTGCTGTGTAACACAAGTAAGCAGCATCTTACAGATGAGCAAGTTTCCTTAGGGTAGCGGTGCAGGTTAGAAAGGTTCATCAAAGGCAAAGTCTGAACATCAGAGCTTTCACATCTGTTAGCAGGATTTGAAGGGGGACTTGCTTATGAAAATCAGAGCTTGGAATACAGATTATTTTCACTGTTCTACTACAAAATGTTTGCCTTTGATTACATATTCTCTTTGAAAAATGCTGTATGACCCCAGTTTAATGGTTCTTCTTTTTGTTTCACCCATTTGATCTTTTGCTGAACATTTTCTCCAGTGCTTCTCTGCTTAATATTTCCCCTGTAAATCAAAGGTGACTGAAAGTAACAGAAGAAAGGAAGTGATATTTGCCATTGTTGATGACAGATTTTCAGATTAAGGACAGCAAGGCTTTTCTATAAATAGCCAGCAAGGCAAAACCAAAGCGGTGGAAGACCAGATGTTATTTGTGTGTTTTAATTTCCTGCAAGAGTTGCAGTGACAGAGAGGTTGATAAATCTAAGCCTTAGTCTTTTGAATGTGCATCTTATATTTTGGTTCATCTCCCTTTGACTAACACCTTCAGGTCAACAGCAACTCAGTGTTTCCTTAGAGAAGGGTGAGAATTGTGCACAATGAAGCCCTGAAGGTTTTTGTACTCTTGCCTGGGGGAATGGAGCTGCTGTCAGCAATTAAGGATATTAGTAGTTTCCTATCTAGTGTTAACACTCGGATCCTGTAATTAAAGCTACTTTACACTTGCTTGCTTCATTGCACTAGGCTTCTACCTACTCTCATTTCTTTTTCTGAAATATGGTTGCCCTCTGTCATCCTTTTGCTATTCACAATGGGTTATGACCCAATATTTGAAAAATACAATTAATTATGTATCTTAAAAATGTCTAAGTTGACTCTTATTTGCCAGGGACAAATTGTCATCTATTTCATTTTCTAAGAGTAAGAATCCTCATTAATGATAGCAATATGCCTTTTCTTATTTACCTTTTCTTATTTATAAATTTCAATCCATTATCAATTTGAAGAAGTCGTTTCAGGTATTTGAAGGGCATATAAATGTTTCAACCAATCATAACCTTTACTTTTGTTTTGTTTTGTTTTGTTTTAAATTTATGTCCAGATAATGGTATTGTGCTGAAAGTCATAAAAGTTTACAGTCAAGAGACAGAATCAATGGAAGAAGTGATTCTTGAAGAGCTACAAGTATTCAAGGTGAACTGTGCTGTATACAAAGTATATACACAAGTCTTGAATTTTCTGCAGAATTAAAATGTCAAAAAAATTCTGAGGATGGTCAAATATGCAATACCTGTGTGCAAGAAATTTTCTAATTATCTAGCAATTTTCTGTCAGGAAACCTTCATTTTCAAATGAAGTTTTTCTAATGTCCCAAGTACCAAAGCACGTTGAAGCAAATCATGACTATTGCCTTTCTATTTATGTGCTTGGACATTGTAGTGTGACTTCTAATTAAAAACTTACTGCATTTTGTTTAATTTTCCCTCATATCCAATTAAGTAATTAAAAGAGTAAAACTGCACGCATAAAAATGTGCCTACTACAATCTTGGAAACTTAAATGAGGTCCAGATAGAAAAAGCCTAATCCTCAGAAAGAGTGAATCAGTTAATCTGTCTCTACAGTGGACAAACGTGGGTACCAGTGAGGCAGAATTCCATTCTCCTAAAGAATAACCTATGACTAAAGCTCAGTGCCTGGCATGTGACAAAGCTAATATAATAAAATTCACTTAGTGAGTATTCTCATCATGTCACATTAGCCAAATAAATAAGGAGGCTAACCTGCTTCAAACCATAGGGAAAATCTAATATCAAAAGTTAGACATTTAAATCTGGTACCTTAATTTAGGCAGTGTAACTACTGACTGGTTGCCTGGGGGGAAATTCACAGAATTTGCTCTTTTTGATAAAGCCAGTTTTCAATAGAACTATGAGGGGCTATGTATTGCTCCAATAAATCTGAGCAGAGGGCAGAGAGAACAATGGTAAAAGAAAGAATTCCTGCTATTTTTATCTTATCTTCAATGAATGTTTTGTTATAAAGAACACTCCACTTACCACTCTCAAGCAAGACAAAAGACATTCAGTGGTGGCAAGAGCTCATGTCATGTTTGACAGGGAAATTGTAGTGTTTCTGTAGCTCTGATAATCCTGAATTAAGTGCTGGCTGGTTGTTTCTAAATAAACTGTTTTAAAGCAATACTTCTGAAAGTCACAATTACCTCACATCTTTCTTAAAGAAATTCAAAGTATTTTATCTAGCAAAGCTGAATGTAATAAGTAAATACCAATACCAATACTATTAACCTAATTTATTTTCATAGCAAAAAGATATTCTTTTTTCTAAGCAAGCAAATATTTCCTATTTTTTTAGATGCCAGTTCCTATTATTTCTATGGAAATCTCTTCAAAAAGGGTAGGTATTTTACAAGTTTGAAATACGATGATGGTGACTCAAATGTAATGAAGCTGTAAACTGCAGAGAGCTAGATGGAGCATGGATACATAGGCACGTACATCAGCTATAATGAGATCTTGTTGGATATATGTACTCCTTCTATAATATAAACTTATGGTTATATGCCTGTTCTTTTATAATGCCTTTATATTTTTCTATTCTAATGTTAAATATCCTTAGTTCACAATACCATGTATATCAAAGCAAGTAAAAACCAATCTGTTTCATAAGTTACTGTCATACTAATCACAGTAGGGATTAGTTTGGTGGATATGGCAATTCACAAAAAAGTTCTTAGTTGATAAATACAGACAGACTTCAGCCCCATGGGGATATCAGTGCAAAAAGAGCCTTGCTGGCTCTCCCACATATTCAGTTGCCCTGTAGGGCTGTTTGGATTGAGTCCTTTTTGAGTTTCTGGAAGTTTCTGCTGATATAAACACCCAATTTATTACTCTTGTTGGCAGATTCTCATCCATATCATATCATCATATCATCTCAGCATGGAGCCATCATAAACATCCGAGAACAGTTATATCTTAATGTTAAACATGTTCAGCAATGATCTTAGACATCTGGTGCAATGTAGGTGCACATAAACACAGTGAAACATGAGTAACAAAGAATGAAAACTGCATTATTAGGAGGTGTGAGTGTGCCCCAAAAGGTTATTTGAGTCCTGGTGTCAGCTAGCATTCTTCCTGTAGGTGATGCAGAAAGTCAGTCCTGATGATAATTCTGATGATAATTCAGAGGAGGATTTGGGTCTAAGTATTTTGAATTATTTCCTGCATCAATCTTTTCCCATGGACTGTGAAAGCAGCTCTGGAGACTAGATTGTCTAACACTGCACCTAAGTGATTATTTGGAGAAAGACTCATTTCAGATGTTTGCCTTACCTTTTACTCTCAATGAATTGTCATGGTTAAAGGGTAGTATTGGAAGAGCAGATATCATAAAATTTGTAGTATTCTGTAGCTGCTGTGGATGTGTCCCTGGAGACCCCAGGGGGAGATGACTTAGAAAAGGAGAAAGATCACTGGTGGAGAAAGTCCAAAGGAGCTAGGAAACCCCTGGAAAGTGGAGTGACCATGGTTTAACCCAGGACAAACCAGAGTAGCCACTGCTGGTGTCCATCATCTCCTCCCTCCCCCCAAGAGCCTTTGTTCTATTCCCTGTTATCTCCTGGGCCCCTTTCCTTCCCCATCCCATAGGACCAAGTAACCCTGGACCTTCCCTATACTCCCCCAGACCCCCTGGTGATTGGTTGTATGAGATAACTCTTAAGGCTGTGTCTGAGGGCCCCTTGCGCTCTTGGATTCCTGCCTCCCCTCTGTGTGAAGATCCTGCAATAAAGCCACGCAGAATTAAAGGCACACCAAGGGCCCTCTCGTTATTTGACTTCAGCTGATAGCTAAACCGGACTCAGTCCCTGCACCAACGCAGGCCGCAGTTTCTCTGGCTAAGTGTCTAGAAGATGCTGCCAGAGTGCCCTGGGGACAGGGGCACTCCTGGAAATATAGCCAGCTGGAATCTGTCGTACTTCACCGGGCTGGACAGAGGAACCAGAGAGCTATAGTATTCCTCCCTTATATTCAGCTCCCAAGAGGGCTGCTAACTCTATTAATTCAAGGCATATCTGGAAAATCTGGAGAGAACTGTAAAAAAGCCACCAAAGCAATCCAGTGGTTAAAGAACAAAACTTCTTGCGAGAAGTAAAAGTAGCATTACTTTTTCAAGATATCAAAGAGAAGACTGACAGAGAACAGAAAATATATATTTTACTGTGTGAAGTGACTTCCTACTGTGTGTATGAGGATTCTTAAAAATCAATGGCAAAGCAATGTCAGATTAAAAAAACCAAGATCAGCTTGTTGAATTTGGATAAACTTATTCTTGAAGTAGGATACAGTTTTCTGATACTTAGGACAATTAAATGTTGGAATATATTTTAGGGACAGAGTTGACACCAAATAATTTTGTCTTTAAAATCAGCAGGAATATAGCTTAGTTGTGCATACATGAAAAAAATTATGTATCTCAAGCATTTTTGCTGATCTCTTTTGAACTTGGAGTAACAGAGCCTATGGAGACCTCCTTGCTACCTGTCTCCATATCTTTATAACACTGACCAGTCTTCACCAAGTCATGGTACAATAAAATATCAGATTTCAGGGCTGAGCTAGTTATCTGCAGAGAGTGGGAAAGAATGTTCTTTGATGTTCAGTTGGCTAAATATCTGATGCTTCTTTTCCCTCCTGTGATTTACCAAGACTTACAGAAGTCTTTACCCTTGCCAAAAGATGAAAGAGAAAATCTCATTTCGTATGTCTCATTGAAAGTATTGTTCATGTCTTTAGGGACAATCACACTGCAGCACTTGCAGACAAAAATTTCCCCTCAAACAAGTATCCTAGGTTTTCTCTTCATTTCAGTTGGCAGACTGAGTTCCTACTACTATCATCTGGTTTATCTCACCAGAAAAATTCTTCAAGGGTTGCTGTTACCCGCTTCTCCTAGTTTCTTCCTGTGGCACCTCTGAAAGTTCAAGTTCTGTGAACAAGAGATATGAGAGGTATATTAAGGAATCAGAATGCACTATTTGGATTAAAATTTTTATTTTTTGATAGAATAAATGAGGTGTCAGTATTTTCCAGCTTGAAGTAATTTTTAAATACCAGAGTTTGAAAGTTTGGTCAAAGGGTAGGAATTATGGACTAAATTTGGCCATTAGGATGAGCACAGCTCAGGAATCTTTTTTCTGACAAGTAAAACTGTGGAAGTGAACTGTGGATTAGCAGTTTCTACTGCAGTGCACAATGCATATTTCTGTGTTCAGAAAATGTACATTCATCAGCAACAAGACTTTTTTCTCAAATTCCTGTAAATTCAAGCTATTTTCTTCTGAATTTATTGTGCCAGCATCTGAAGAATTAAATTGATTATCTGTCATTTGATTTGAAAAGGACATCTATGCAAACTCAAAAGATTCAAACAGTTAATGCTAATGCTGAAAAAACCTCACCCAAACTCTGCAAATAAACATTAAAGAAGTAGATAGTGACCAGGTAATTTGTAAGGAAAGACTGCACAGCGACAGGAAAGCAATTAAATATTTATCTATCTATATGTCTGTCTATCATCTATCTATCTCCTGCACACTGAGGGATTGTACAAATCCTAGCACCACTGTGTATGTAAATATGTGACCATATTCTAAGTAGCCACATCAAGAGTTAAATTTACTTGAAAACTCCCATTTTAAGATTGAGTTTGCTTATAACCCTTGCATATTTGAACTTCTTTGTTTAAAATATTTCATGTCAAGTTGGGGTTTTTTCACAGATCAGTTAGGTGACAGACAAGTGTAAAGAGGGAGGCATTGGAAAATATCTTGATGAAGAAAAAGAAATGCAAACCCTTGTCTATTCAAACACAAAGCTGAAACTTCAGAAGCAAGGAAATGCCAAAATAAACTTGTTCATTTTACCTTCTTTCTGTTTCTCTGTCCTCAGTAGGAGAGTTTAATCTGTAATCAGATATTTTCCTACAGAGTAACTCTGCCTCCCTCAGGTCACAGGCTGGATGCACAGCTGGCAAGCAACAATTAATCTATCATCTTTAATAGCTGCATTTGGAAGAGAGGTTTTAGTGGACATTCTAGCAATCCTATGTGGTGGGTTTTTTTTTCAGCAACAGCTCTACATGGGATCTGAGTCAGTGATAGCCCAGGTGAAGTTCCACCAGTGTGATGTGTACGGCACAACCTGCGCTGACTGCTGCCTGGCGCGGGATCCCTACTGCGCCTGGGACAGCATGTCCTGCTCCCGCTACTACCCCACAGGGGTGCAGGCAAAGAGGTGAGGGCTCCTGCTTCTTCTGATGCACTTTCTGCAAAATATCTGCATCAACAGTTTCTACTGCAATGCAGAGTACTTTGTATCTCCCCCTCAGACATAACCAAACAGTGAGATGTCAGCTGCTAACTTCTCAACATAACCTGAGGGATTGCAAGGAACCAAACTCACAGGATGGCATAAACTGCAGTACCAGGAATATTTTTATCACTAGAGCTAAGTCACTTCGTAATTATTTGCATTACACTATAAACCCTAATTTCCTTAAACATCTTTTCATGTCTTTGCAACATCAGAGACCCAGTTTGGTAGTGTTAGACAGCAAGTATATCACACTGCAGTAACATATACAAGAGAATTTCTAAAAAAAGCAAAGAAGAATCTTTGTTAATTGTCACATACCTTCACCAGCCAAAATCAAACCAGTTTCTGCAAAAGCTAAGTTTGGTTTAGGTTTTCTGCAGTGGACTGAAAGGCAAGTTACTCTAGAGGCCAGTTCAAAGCACAAACTTGACTTGGGTGCTTTAATTCTTCCTTGTGGGGACTCTTTGTCTTTATCATCCTTCAGTTATTCATGGTTCATGACCTTTACTCTTTCATTCAATGATATCCCTGGGACCTGTTTTCCTCCCTTCCCTCTCAAACCCAGGTTCTGCAATTCAGCTACACAGATCAAGTATCTAGAACATGCATGTTTTAATCCAGATGTTTTCAAAAAATTAGTCAGCTTTGCCACCTAGACAGCAATTTCTTACCTGGATCAGCAAAATTTTGGTATTATATAATTCAAAAAATTTCTGTGGCTTTTTTTGCAATTACTGGTTATAAAAATATATGCTTATTTCTATTAGACCAACAAGGACTATAAGAATGAATTGGATAAATTCCAGACAGACTTTTGAAAACTGGTGGAGATGGTTAAGTCCAAACCAAGTCACAGTATCCCGAATGTATTATTGTTTCTTAAAGAAAATTAGGAATATGGGGGGTTTATTTATTTTTCATCAGGCATATTTTATCTTTCCATGTGTTATGATCCAATTATTAAAGTTCTTTAGAAATACCTCTGCCCGAATTAAGGTACAAACGAGACCATATGCCAATCAATAGTATGAGTTTTATTTGATAGTAAATATGAGAGAGAGAGAGAGAAGAAAAGAGAGAAAAGGGGGAGTAGGGAGAAAGATGGGGGGACAGAGAGGGACAGGGACAAAGAAGTATCACCACTCTGTGGGCCCCACTGGTGTCCTGATGTCCTCTTCAGCTGGTCTCGGTGGTGGAAGTCCCTCCAAAGCACAGAATGCCATGGGTTAATATACACTCAGGCCAGGTGGAAATGTCCAGGCATGTCCCCCTGAGGGAGGGGGCATCCTCTAGCAGCAGACTCTGCATGCATCACGTGCAGTCCTGTGGTGCAAGGCGTCTGGGGAGCACTTTGGGGGGTCTGTGATAGATTATGACTCCCCCTCAGCTGCCTCTCACGTGAGAGTCCCGTGGATGTGGCTTGTGGGGTTGGGGAGGCTTCACAGCTGGGCCAGTTTGTGTACTGGAGGATGCGTGTGTATTGCCTCTGACCAGAGGTTACGCCATCCTCCTCCCCCCTTCACCTGGGGGCTAAGAATGTGCAAACTTGGCTTCTGCGAGCTGTGCTCTGCCCCCACCCCAAACTCAGCCAGAAATGATTCTCAGTACAGCTGGTGGCTTCAGCTTCAGTGGACGCATTCCTTTCCCTATGACTGAGATGACTGAACAATAGGCTTTTCCCTTTACCTAATCTCAGCAGTTTAGCTCAGTCCAAAGTCCTAGTCAGGTATCCTCAGGGAGGCTTCTCTGATCAAAACTTTGTATCAATGTTTGAGGCATGAACTATTTTCAGTCTCTGACAGCCACCCCGTGACTCAAACATTGTAATTAATGTCTCTTTCTTGGTGATCTTCAGTTTATGGGTAGTCCACTGGGGTGATATGTACATAGCGGATAGTAGGAGAAAAGATAGAAGAAGCAGAAGCAATAATACGGGTAATCATGCAGCGTACAATAGCTTTCCCAATCATTAAGAATATAAATCCAATTGCAATCATTAATCCAATTTTCAGTAGCCATTGTCCCCAGCCTGTTAGTCCCAAAGGGTGGAGTATGGATATCAGCCAGGAGTTGGGATCTGCTCCTTGAAACCAGTTTTTGGGTTGGAGCGATTGGAAAAGTTCTGATGTTTGATCAGCAATTTCTTTCATCTTGGCTCGAGCTTCTTCAATTGACACTGTGGCATTGTGAACAGTAATACAACATTCAGTTTCAGTAAGCTTTAACATTCCACATACACCTTGCTCCTTTAGTAACAACATGTCCAATGCTAAACGATTTTGTAAAGCCATTTTTGACACTTGTTGGACTTGCAAGTTAAGCTCTCCAAATGCATACTTGGTCCAATCACTGAGGGTATGCACCTGCCATGTGAGATTTTCCAGAGCCCATTGGTGCTGTCTGATAACTGAGTAGGGTGTAAAGACTACCCTAAATCCCAAAGCTATCTTTTGTCATACCGTGTAATAATCTGGGGCGTATAGATTGCTAATCCATTCATGGCCCTGTTCAGGGGAGTATAGTTCTCGCCGTGTTCTTCCTGCTAATGAATAGTGGAAGACTCATTTTGGGCAAATGGACAGGAGTACCATCCCACACCTTAAACCAGCATGTTGAGTTAAACTTAACCGTGAACAAAATTTTCCATCAGAATATCCCCAAGCTAATCCAAGCGGTGCAGGAGAGTTGCTTGTCTTGCAAGTCCAAGTGTCATTATAATCTATCAAATACATTTGGGGAGATGATGCGATTGGAATATTTTTTAATGGGTAATGGGTAGGAGGTATCCCACAATACTGTGCCTGTTGGATGTGGGCCCAATACTTCTTGGAATTAGCCGTAGAATTACACAGCAGGTCTTGATTTTTAAAACCCATAGAGGGATATCCCCAACAGATGCACGTATCTTCTCAATTAACCAAGTCTCAAGGGGATCCCCAGGTCTTGTAGTACAATTGATTACTCTTGCACAATGGAATAAGCCTGAATGGGCTCGCTGAGGGGGTGTGTTCACATACTTTAAAGGTTTTAAGGTAGGGTTCTCTCTTGACCACATCCACATATAGTTGGAAGAGTCTATAGGTAATGTTCTGGCTCCGCTGGGTAATTCTATGCACCATGAAAAGTTAACCATTAGCACATATGGTGCTTCATAATAATCTGGTTGCCTTAATGGGTGAAAGATGGGATCAAAGGGGAAAGATTGACAAGGGGCCTTATTAGTTAGGGATTTAGGAATTTGATATATCCCTGGCAGCAATGTACTTTCCCCAACCCCCTCAGGTATGCCAGTTTCTCTGGGGCCCAGTGAAATGTTGACTTTTGGATGAGACATATTACACATATCCCGACTGTTAAACTATTGCTCATTATTATGATATGCAAAATATGTATCATTAAACATATCTATATATAGAAAAAGAACAGGACCCACATACTAAAGCTACAATTATTCCTAGAAATGAAATGACAAGGCATGGTGGGGTATAAATCATGCAAAGAGTTTCTTCTTCGTCCCTTCGAGTTTAGATTTCCACCTGTAAAAAAACAGAAAAAAAAAAACTCGGTTCGCTCTCAAACCAGGTTAAAAGGATGGGATAATCCATCTACTACTGATTTTATGCTCTTTGTTGTGAGCATCCGTTGCTATCCAAGTGTGTTTATTCAATGGAGTTTTTAAAACCAGTGGCACCTGGCCAATGGTGGGGAGTTTCACCAGCACGGGCTGTCCTGGGTGCTGTGTGGGAGTTTTAGGATTAGCTGGACTCAGAGAATCAGGAACTATTGTGGGGGCATCCGTTTACCCCGCATCGGTCATTTATTTTGGTCACTGCATCCCAAATGCGATCTGCCCATCCGGGTTCATGTGGTTTGAGGAACCGTTTCAGTAGACCATTGGTCCTTTCTACTATGCCATTGGCCTGAGGGTAATAGGGGGTGTGGAATACCCACTGCATACCTTCAGCTTTGGCCCAATCCTGTACTGCTTTTGCAGTGAAGTGACTGCCATTATCAGATTGTATTGATTTAGGCTTTGGCAAACAGCTGAACCATAGCTGCAAATTCTTAATAGTATTTTCCCCGGTTGCTTTTGATACTGCTGCACCTTGTGTCAATCCAGAAATTATTTCTACTCCAACCAATACATGTGTTTTGCCATTTGATCTCCTGAAAGGACCAATGTAATCTACTTGCCAGACATCCCACAATCCTTTTCCCTCCCTCAAGTGCAGTGGAGGGTCTTGTAAGGGGTGCCGGTCAAAACGGGTATGGCATTCTCCACATGCAGTTATTACAGTAGAACACTGTTCTTTGGTTACCGGCCATCCTCAACTATTAGCTTCCCTCAGCAAATCCTTAATCCCTGAGTGTCCCTGTTTGACATGTAACCACTCTAACAGATGCTCCCAACTTTCATTTTCCATTTCTACTGCCAAGGGGGCTAAACGGGTGAGGGAGTCTACCTGGTTGTTAAAGTGGTGTGATAAAGTGTCATTATCTTGGTGGACTGCAACCCACTCCACAAAGATCTGGTGATTTTTAGCAATTCCTAGAATGTCCTCCCATTTCCCTTTTTCCCAAATTGGAACCCGGATGACTTCCGAGTTATTTTGTTCCCAGAAAGGGAGCCACTCAGTACATCCTTTGAATACTGCATATGAGTCAGTGTATGCCGCGGTCGCCGGTATTCGGGCGTGGACAGCTAGCCCCAGGGTCTTCGGCTAGCGTCCCTGACCGCTGAAACGCCGGTTCGCTGCCGCGGGAATCGATGCGTTCCCAGCCGCAGGTAGCTCTTAGAGAGCAAGCTATCTCTATAGAGGCTGGAGGAATAGGGAGGGATCTTCTGGCTAGAGTAATAGAGACGCAGAGGCGTAGGGTCCAACTGCGCTCTGGGCGTCTAGGATCAGAACACCCTGAACAGCTCAGAGCACAGACTTTTATTCTGAGGGCATTATCCAATCATCAAACACTAGAAGGGAGGAACTAGGGAGGGACCAGGGGACTAGGACCAACGGGGGATAGAGAGGGGAGGAGAGGGGGTAACAGACAACCAAGGGGTGCAATCAACTACTGAATGGAACAGAACTTTCTAGAACACAAGAATGACTGGCAGGAGAGTGGCAGGTGCTTAAACTAATGGAGGAAAAGGGAACCACCCCTGAGAAACTCAGCCCCCTTGCGGGGCAAAACCACCTGTGTCTCCTCCCCAGGGGAGACTTTAAACTTGGGCACCTTTATTCCACAGCTTCTCAGGGCGGACCGAGCCCTTCGGGACCTCAAGCACCACCACATCTCCCCCTTCTTTTTTACCTAAAGAAAGGGTCTTATTCACAAAGAAAATCATAAAAGTTTTAAAACATTCTAAAAAACTTAAAACTATGAAAATTATAAGAAAAGTCCATAATAAAGTCTGTAAAACTTGGCTGACCCAGCCAGAGATTCCCCATCCATGAAATAAATTGTCCAGCTACTCTTTCTTGTCCTGTCGTAGTTGGTGTAACAGGAGGCATGCTGACAGCTTCATCCTTGGGGACCTCTCGGCTAGATTGACTAAAAGAAAACAAACTCATATAAAAAAAACTCACATCAAAACCTCTCTCCCCCCTTTTCTTTCACTTAAGGTAAGTCAAGGGACTGGGGTAAGGAAAACTCATGAGGGAAGTCTGAGGGAAAAACAGGGGTAAAGTCTCTGTATATGGGTACAGTTCTTTTTTTAGTCTTTGGGGTGGTCTGATGTTTTTCTGCTCTCTAAAGAGGAGCCTCTTCACTCGTCTTCTTCTTCTTCTTGAGGTAACTGTTTGCGCCTTCGCCTCTTCCAGGTGGACTGCGGTTGATTCTGGTCTTCCACCGCTGTGGCAGTCACACCTGGAAGATTACTGGTCGGGATATGATTAGAAGGCTTGTATGGCTTTACAAACTTGGCAGGGACCTATTTTGGACCTTTTGATGTTGAAACACACACGTACCCTCGGCCCCAGACGATTAGTGGAAGGGGTCCCTCGATCTGGTGGGTTTCAGGGTCTTTGACCAGCACCGGTGGGTTTTCTTTTAGTTTGGTGGAGGTTGAATTCGAAAAGTGACGGAAAACAGGGGGGACGGGCTCTTCTTTTGAACAGTTCAAAAAATTGATTGTGAAGAGCGCTTTACAGAGTCGCTCAATGGGTGATCTAATCTCTGTACCTCTCTGCTGCTGGTGGAGGACTCTCTTGAGGGTTTGGTGTGCCCGTTCTACAATCGCCTGTCCAGTGGGGGAGTGCGGTATGCCGGTGGAGTGGGCCACTCCCCACGACTGGAGGAACTCACGGAGACAGGTCGAGGTGTACGCGGGTCCATTATCTGTTTTGATGTGCTTGGGTGTGCCTAAAACTGAGAAAGCCATCAGAAAATGTTTTGTGACATCTTTCACCTTTTCACCCATATGGGCTGAGGCAAAAATAGCACCTGAAAAGGTGTCTACGGAAAGCTGTACGTACTTAAGTCTGCCGAATTCTGGTATATGTGTAACGTCTGTTTGCCAAATCTCACAGCTGTTCAGTCCCCAGGGTTTTACCCCTGGATGTAGTGATGGAATGTGGTGGGACTGACAGCTGGGACATGTCGCCACTATGGCCCTTGACTGCTCCAGCAGCAGGTGGAACATCCTCCGGAGCGCAGGGGCATTTTGATGGTAAAACTGGTGGCTGAGCTTGGCTTGCGTAAAGACGTCTGGTGTATTCGCCATTCGCGCAGCCATGGCCAAGGTGTCCGCCCTGCGGTTCCCTTCTGAGATGTATCCTGGGAGATCTTGGTGTGATCTCACATGCATTACGTGGAAGGGATGCTCTCGGTGGGAGAGAAGGAATACTAATCTTGAGAGCAACCCAAATAGTTTTTCATTAGACACTTCCTTTAGCAAAGAGTGTTCTGCTCTGGCAGTTACTCCAGCCACGTACGCCGAATCTGTTACCAAATTCAGAGGTTCCTGGAACCTCTCGAACACTCTGACTATGGCTGTAAGTTCTGCAATTTCTGGGGATCCCTCCACCACATGGACCTCAGACTCCCATTGCTGGGTCTTAGGGTCCTTCCAAGTCAGAACTGACTTGTGAGAGGACCCTGAGCCGTCTGTAAAAATGGTCAGAGCATTCAATGGACTTTTGCTTTGTAGAAACTTTGGGGCCAAATGAAAGTTCATGTTAAACAGCTGATGTTTCAATTTCTTACCACTAATTTGGCCTGGGTAACTGTCAAGAGCGAACTGGAGGTGCTCATTGGTTTGGAGCAAATTCTCCAAATCCTCTCCTCGCCAAGGTACGTGGATGCATGCGAAATCACACCCCGCAAGGGTGCGGAGCCTGACTCTCGCTCGGGTTATTAACTTTGCCACCAGCTCTTGTGGCATTGTAATGCTCTTGGACGGTTGATGAGGGAGGAACACCCACTCTATTATCAAGAGGGGCTCCTTCGACCTCTCGTCCCACTGGAATATAAGACCATGATAATTTGGTGTCTGGCCAAGGATGGTAAAACGGAATGTTAATTCTGGTGCCACCCAGTGGGCGTGCCAGGATGAAAGTGCCCGTTGGACCTTACTCACGGCCTCCCTGGCATCTGCGGTCAGTTCCCTCGGTGAGTCGAGGCCCTCGCCGCCCTTGAGGAGATGGAATAAGGGAGCGAGGTCTGCCGTCGTCAGCCCCAGCAGTGGACGAACCCAGTTGATGGATCCACACAGCTGATGGAGATCGCGGAGGGTCCTGGGCTCGTCCTTGATGGTGAGCTGCTGGGGTGCGACGGTCCTCTCGCTCACCCGGATGCCAAGGTAGGTCCATGGGCAGGTCCGTTGCACTTTCTCAGGATGGATTTCCATCCCGGCACTTTGGATGGCACTAACAGTCTTGTCCAATGTTTTTTGCAAATAGTCTTCAGATGGGGCACAGACTAACACGTCGTCCATGTAGTGGTATACTACAGCTTTAGGGAAGGCCCTTTGGATAGGTGACAAAATCTGAGCGACGTACCACTGGCAGATGACTGCAGAGTTCTTCATTCCCTGGGGAAGGACGGTCCAGTGGTAGCGTCGCTGGGGGGCCTCCCTATTGGTAGACGGCACTGAAAATGCAAACCTGGGTGCATCGTCAGGATGGAGTGGGATGCTGAAAAAACAGTCTTTTATATCGATGATGGCGAGTGGCCACTGACGTGGGAGCATTGCGGGTGATGGTAAGCCCGGTTGGAGGGGTCCCATGTCAACAATGACCTTGTTTATTTCTCTCAGGTCATGGAGGAGCCTCCACCGATCCTTGCCAGGTTTGCGGATGACAAAGATCGGGCAGCTCCAAGGGCTGTTTGATGGTACGACATGCCCCTTGGAAAGCTGCTCCTCCACGAGGGACTCCAGAGCGCTAAGCTTTTCTTTAGTAAGGGGTCACTGCTCCACCCGCACAGGTTTGTCAGTTGTCCACGCTAGACGTGGCACTGTGTGGGTGGTGCGCTCTTCAGTGGCCCCAATTAGAAACCCTGCACCGGAGGGGCAGGGATTTCTAGGCGAGTTCCCCACTGAGAGAGGAGGTCTCGTCCCCAC
The DNA here is from genome assembly GCA_034509425.1 of Eopsaltria australis. Lineage (NCBI taxonomy): Eukaryota > Metazoa > Chordata > Aves > Passeriformes > Petroicidae > Eopsaltria > Eopsaltria australis. The sequence continues at coordinate 352,276 of JAVTVJ010000425.1, forward strand.
AGAGTAAAGCCGGAGGGCACTACGAACGGGCAGATGGTGGCTGTGTGCCCGTCGGGTCCCTCGATGACAACCTGGTTGGCACTCCTCTGTGAGGACATGTGTCCTGGGTTAGGCTAGAGGGGTTAAAATCTAAGAAGTGATCTGTGCTGCAGGAAGGAATACAATTTCCTGCGAGAGAGAGCCAATAATCAGGTAGTTTTAAGGATTGATAGGTAGGTAAACCAATTAAAAAGTTGATCCGCCTTTGAGGAAAAAACCATATATAAGCAGAGACTCTCTGAAGCTCTTCCTCTTTGGACCTGCTGCTGCTGTGTAGAGAGGAGCATCTCTTGCTTCTCTCGCTGGTAGGCCCTAGCCTCCTCTCCCCCCCCCCCGCCCCTCCTTCCAAAGGAGGGATGGGGGGGGGAAGAGAGGTTTTACGGCAGCCGTGCCGCTGCAGCCGGGAGCAGGGGAAGAAACGACTGAAATTTTCAGCAGATCTAGTTCAACCAGTGTGTCAGCTACACAGGACAGGGCCAGGCCCTGCTTTGGGCCAGGACTCCATCCAGCTCGGACCTGTTCAAACAGCCCGGCAAAGAGCACGTGATCCTCACACTGCTGGAGAGAGAGAGAGAGACAGAGATTAACTCTCTCCATGCCTAGACTAAACTCACAGACACCCATCCTTCCTCGCAGAGAGAGGAACGAGTGAGGACATCTACATAGTGCAGCGCAGAGACTTTACAGTCAGTGAGGAAAGCAGAACTGATACTTACAAGGAGGTGCATGGGAAGTGTTTCAAGAGTGAAGCTGAAAACTCTTTTAGAGAACCATGGTTGGGGACTGAGCTAATAAATTCTCTGTAATATATAAAGATATAGTCCAAAGGAGGATGTGAAGTTCTTATTGCAGCCAATGAACTGAAATACCTAAGTACAGACAAGTAAGTGTTGAAAAAGTACAGCCTGATGAGAAACTAGAACCAAGAGAGAGGAGAGGCTGTGACCCAGAGCCCTAGTCCCGGGGGGAATGCTAGAGAACCTGAGTTGTCAGGAGAACCTGTGTTGCTGAGCAGAGAAGAAGGGATTTTCTTTGTTGCTGCAATTGAACTAGACATCCTTAAAACAGGTACCCTGTGGACTGTTCATAACCCACCATAGTGGCCGTGGGAAGGCTACTGGTGTGGGAGGGATCCACCATTAAGCTGGACTTTGCTCCGGGTGGCGGTTAATGGTGAGGCAGAAGACCCATAAAAACTGTATTTTTCTTACAAAAAATCCATAGTGTAAGCAAAAGAAACTTCTCTCCCAAATGAACTGGAACAAGAGCTGTTTCTGAGGTGGTAAACTGACTAGAGGTCGAAGTGTTGTCTTTTGTATGTTGTCAGAGAAAATGAAATGGAGAGGTGGGGAAGGAGGGGTGGTCTGGGGAGTTTGTTCTGGTTTTTCTTGAGTTTTTTTTTCCTTTTCCCTTTGTCTTAAGTATATTAATAAAACTTCTTTGTACTTTATAAAGTTTGAGCCTGCTTTGCCTACTCCTAATCCTTATCTCACAACAAGCAATCAAGTAAATTTAAGTAAGTGTGCTGGCATTTAGCCACAAACCTGAATAAGCAAACTGAAACCACTACAACGTGGACCCCCCAACTCCCGTAATCTTCCCATCAGCGGGGCGAAGGCCCCACTGGGGTGGCCACTTGGAATCGGCAATAATGGTAACATCCGAGCCGGTATCGAGCATCCCACTCCTCAGCACCGTCGACCCACCATTGGTCAGGCGGCAGCTGAGACGTGGTCGGTCCATGCCCATTATCTGTGTCCAGCACACCACTGGTGTGCGGTGGCGTCTTGGGAAGCCTGATGGAATGGGGATGGCGTGAGCAAGCCATTGCCCCTTGGGAATAAACCACGGAGGGTTTGTGCAGCTGACATGAATCTGGAAGGTGTCCCCCGGTAAGACAGAGATCACTTCGGGGAGCACAAACACTTCCGGAGGTCCTCTCGTGGCATTCCCAACTATGAGAAAGTCTGTCTGGTTAAAAATGTCCACTTGCAGGAGAACTTTGATGTGGGAAAATCATGTTGATGTTACATGCTGGGGAGCCGCACTTACCAAGTTTAATTTGTTGCCCCAGAGCCTTGGAGTGTCCCCCTCACCCGTCGATGGCAGGACGGTAGGTCCCTCTGGAGCGGCAGATGGTTGGGTGGTTGATGCAGCCTTTAATTTGATGTCATGGCGCGGTGCTGATCCGCGCTCCATTGCCCGTTTCCCGGTGGTGGTTGGTGAGCACATGGGCAGTGTGCCACTCCAGGACCTGTGGGAGACTTAAAAGTTGGAAGGTTAGGCCTCCGAGGTTTCGGACAACCGCGTGCTAAATGGTGTGGGCTCCCACAGTTAAAGCACTTTGGCGGTCCTGCACTTCCTGCATTGGTGGCATGGGCATACACAAGTCCTCTTTTAGGTGCATGGGTAGGGCGAGCTGGCGGTGGGGGTGGAGATGGTACTACTTCTGCACAAGCCTCTACCATCATTTCAATGGTAGGTTTGGGTACTCGGGGAAGGGTCTTCAGGACAGCCTTACAGTCAGCATTGGCATTTGCCAATGCCAGGGACCTTAGGATCTTTCTTTGGTTCTCTGGGTCCTCCTCTTGTTTAGCAAGGGCAGACTTTATTCTCTCAATAAAGTCCGAAAACCCTTCAGTGGGCCCTTGCTGGATTGCTGCATAACCTTCAGAGGGCACTGCTGCAGATGGTAAAGTCAGCAGAGCCCTCAGTGCTGCTTGCTGAATGTCCTTTAAAACACCCTTAGGGATTTTTTCTGCCTGTTTGGTCCCTTTAATAAAGTCACCCTCGCCACAGAGACTGTCCATGTTGATATTTGCGAGGTTTTCTTTCCCTTTGTACTCTTCTAACAGCTCTCCCAAAAGCCTGCGCCATGCTCTGTCCCAAATCCAATACTGAGTGTCTAGTAAGATGCTATCCATAATCAATTTAATGTCCTCAGGCACCATTAGGTTTGACCTAAAGGTAGCTTTTAGCATCCCTTTAGTCACCGGTGACTCTAGCCCATAATCTCCAATGGCTTTACATAGGTCTCTTATGCTATTCGGTGGGAAGGGCTCCCACTTGGGGTTCTGCCCACCCCTTCCCCCATATTGCACTGGTGCTGCAATCAGTCCTTCCTCCCCCACTGAGGCTTGGGCCTCGGCTTCCAGCTGTTTACTGTCCCGGTAGGCATTTGCCTTCTCACTTCCAGGTTTTAGGTGTGGGGAACTGGAAGGGGAGGCGTGGGAAACCGGATGTCTGGGGGTGGAGACCTTGGTGGGGGCGGCGCGAGGAGCGGAGACCTCAGTGGGGGTGGCGTGAGGGGCGGACACCGCGCGAGCTCGGGGAGGGGTCCTGATGACAGGGGAGGAGCCCGACGCGGCAACACCCTTCGATGCCCCCATCACCCGGGGCTGCCCCAAGGGGCGGAGGACAGGACGGGGGGAGGTTTCAGGGGAGGTGCTATGGGAGGAGCCGGAGGAGGACTCTACATCAAGATTGACAGGGGTTTTCCCGCTGCGATGGTTTTTGGCGGGGCCCCTCGCCATGCAGTCGGCGCCATCTTGGCAGCTGCCGCCGTTTCGTTTTAACGGGGGGTATGGCGCAACGGGTGTAACTGGGTACTGGGTCATGGGTACGAGGGATAGGGACAGGTCCACCGAGGGTTGATCAAGCTCTCGATGGCTGGGGCGCAGCGGGGACCGCGGGGGGTCAGGGCAGTGGCAGGATCGCCTCTGCACTTCGGGGAAACTGCCCTGCTCTTCTAGGAGGGATACACGCCGCGATTCTTGCCGCTTTGGGGAAGAGGGGTAGGGAGGACAGGTTTCAGGGACAGCGGGGGTAGGAGCAACTGCGGACCCAACCTTTTCTCCCTCTTTTTCCCTTAAACAATCACATAATAAAATCAACAAAGGAAAAAACTTCAAAACCCGATTCTCCCCGTTTCTGATCTTGTCAGATAAAACATCTCCAACTCGACTGCAGAAAGAAAGCAACTGAACTGAATTTACAGAAACCGAAATCTCAAATTCAACAAAAAGCCACCTAAAAAATCCCCTTAAATTTCTCCTATCAAATTCCCGTTTCCCGTTAAAAAGGGTAGCTTTGACTTGGACGTATACCTCCCTTTGTGGGTGTGTGAAGCGCGCACCCATTTCTCAAAACCCACAAGCTAAAATCTCCACCCAAAGGAAAACTGCTGCAAATTAAAAAGCACAAGGAAAAGAACGGTGCCACGGAGCCCTGTGCCTTAATAACTCGCTGCGTGGACCCTTGTGATCACCGGCACGGTACCTGGCAGCCTGAATGGACCCTACCGATCCCCAGTCCCGGACTTCTGCCGCCGCTCCTCGCAGGCACCAACAAAAAAACTCCTTTAGGGGGCTCTCCGGCCGCCGAGCCCCCTCAGGATCTTCTCCTGTTTTTGGTGGGGAAAATCCTGCCTTACGCCGCTTCGGAGGGGTAACTCGGAACCCCAGATAAAGGAGCTTCTTAAAACAGAAGAGCCTTTGCCTGGACATCGGCTTCCCGATGGCGCTCCTGACCGAGGACGGTCGGGGCCCCTCACCAAAGACTACCAGCCGAAAGCTAGTAGTCCCTGTTCGGGCACCAAACTGCCGCGGTCGCCGGTATTCCAGCGTGGAAGGCTAGCCCCAGGGTCTTCGGCTAGCGACCCGTCGGTGTCTGCAGCTAGCGTCCCTGACCGCCGGAGCGCCGGTTCGCTGCCGCGGGAATCGATGCGTTCCCAGCCGCAGGTAGCTCTTAGAGAGCAAGCTATCTCTATAGAGGCTGGAGGAATAGGGAGGGATCTTCTGGCTAGAGTAATAGAGACGCAGAGGCGTAGGGTCCAACTGCGCTCTGGGCGTCTAGGATCAGAACACCCTGAACAGCTCAGAGCACAGACTTTTATTCTGAGGGCATTATCCAATCATCAAACACTAGAAGGGAGGAACTAGGGAGGGACCAGGGGACTAGGACCAACGGGGGATAGAGAGGGGAGGAGAGGGGGTAACAGACAACCAAGGGGTACAATCAACTACTGAATGGAACAGAACTTTCTAGAACACAAGAATGACTGGCAGGAGAGTGGCAGGTGCTTAAACTAATGGAGGAAAAGGGAACCACCCCTGAGAAACTCAGCCCCCTTGCGGGGCAAAACCACCTGTGTCTCCTCCCCAGGGGAGACTTTAAACTTGGGCACCTTTATTCCACAGCTTCTCAGGGGGGACCGAGCCCTTAGGGACCTCAATCACCACCACAAGTGTAGATGTATAGGGAATGTTGATTGCACACCTTCTGGGTAATGACACTCCAAACTGCCACCAGTTCCCCCACTTGTGCACTACCTTCTCCCTCTGAAAGAATTCTGTCCCCCTCACCATCCACTCGGAGGGCTGCTGCTCTGTATTTCCACATCTTCCCCTCCCTTTTTTCTGATGCATCTGTGAACCAAACATTAGTTGGGTCAGAAGAATAGGGAGGGGCTGGGTTAATGACAGAGGGGGGAGGTTTAGTATCAAGAGATTCAGGAAGAGGGTCTTGAATTTCTAGGAGTTTAGGGGTTCCCTCTTCAATTTCCCTGCTCTGAGAGTAGTGCTCAATTTGGGCATACCATTTCCTGACAGTTTCTCGCTGTGCAACTCTTACAGGTGGGGGGGTGCCACTAAGCACCATCTTCAGTACTCTGAATGGTCCCCTGAGCAGGATAGGCTGCTGGTGGAGGATTGTTTCTGCTTCTTGTAATGCAACAGTGACCACAAACAGCCTCTTTTCCCAATCAGAGTACCTTCTTTCGGCATCTTTGAAACTCCTAGAGTAGAATCCAGTGGGGCGAGGGGGAGCCTCAGGTCCCTTCTGCCACATGTGGACTGACAAACCATGGAAGGCAAAGCCCCATTCTATGAGGAGAGGATCCGTAGGATGCAAAGGACCCAAAACCTGATGCATGCCAGCTTCAAAGGTTAATAATTTCAAGGCCTCACTGTGTAGTGGAGCCCACTCCCATTTTGCCTTTTTACGTGTCAGGTCATATAAAGGCCGTGCAATGACTGAGAAATCAGGGATATGTTTTCTCCAAAAGACTAGAATTCCCAGCATGTGCTGCAGTTCTTTCTTGTTCTCTGGTATCTTTACTTGCTCCAGTGAGGTTAATGTTTCAGCAGGGATACAAACAGCACCTCCCTTCCACCAGATACCCAGGAATTTAACTTCAGGGGAGGGATGCTGGATTTTGTCTTCTGGTATTTGTAAACCTACACTCTCAAGGTGTTTAATGATGCGGTTCCGAGTGTTTCTTACCTTCTCAGTGTCTGGACCTCTAATTAGTACATCATCGATGTATTGATAGATCCTTACTTCCTCATCTATTGTAATTAAAGACAGTTCCTGGGCCAGGGCATAGTGTGCCAGTGTGGGAGAGTGGCGATAGCCTTGTGGTAATCGGGTAAACGTGTATTGTATTCCTTCCCAGATAAAAGCAAAGCGTTCTTGGTCATCTTTCTGTAGTGGGACCATAAAGAACATGTCTTTAACATCAATAGTGGCTAGAATCGGATGAGCGTGTTCATGTATCATGGCAATTAATTCAGCGATGTTCGGAACTGCTGCTGTCAAAGGTGCTGTATTGGCATTTAATTTCCTGTAATCTACTGTCAATCGCCATTTTCCATTAGATTTCCTTACTGGCCATACAGGAGAATTGTATGGGGAATGAGTGGGAACAATTATCCCATCTTCCCTTAAATCTGATATCACAGGGGAAATCTCTTCTCTGGCCCCCAGTGGCAAAGGGTAAGGTTTTATGTTAGTTACTTTTGAAGGTGGCGGGGGGGGCAGCTTGTAACAGACGAAGTGATGAGTAATCAGAACCAAAAGACCTGCCCCTGTCATCAATCCAGGATTTACCTTTCAAGATGTCTAAGCCTAGCAATTTAACAGGGAATGGGCCAATAACCATCAGTGTTTCAGTGATACTGACCTCCCCTGGTAGCCAACATTTTACTTCGGCAGCAGGTTGTATCTGCAAATTACCAAATGCATCTGCCACTACGAGTCCTTTTTTGTCAGGCACAGTGCCACACCGTACAGCATCATCAGTTTGCAAAGCTGATATTTGTGCCCCTGTGTCAAGCAAGAAAGTAACAGGGGTCCTATGGGGACCTATAGGAAAGGTTATCTTCATGTCCCCAGATAAGTTTTCTGTGAGTCTTCTAAGGTGTCTCCACTGCCCATCCCCCGGCTCACTTACTGGGGACGGCCTGAGAAGTTTCCTGACTCCTGCCCGCCTAAGTCAATTAGTGCCCCAATGGGCGGAGTAGTAGGCCCAGACTCGGGAGAACTTGTAGATGGAGGAGGGTTAGGCTTGGATGAGGAATCCATCCAGCTTTCAATCAGTAACTTTAAAGCTAGGGTAGGCTGGCCATCCATGAGGCTTCGGGGAATGCCCTTCTCTAAGCCCTGAATCCAGAGAGCATATCTCTCCCGCTTCCCAAGTACTTCTTCCCTTTGGCTTTGTGCTCGCCCGGGGGAGGGGGGGTTTCTGGGTGCCTTTCCTTGGTGAGCAGCCGTAGTTCTCCACTCAGCCCGACGGATGGCAGTCTTAGACTCAGATCTAGAGGGTACTGAATTAGGGGATCCAAAACGCCTGCCATAATTAATCAGTTCTTGGGCAACCTCCCCCCAGGTCCACATTTTTCCCCTTGGTCTGCCTGAGAGCATGTGATCAAAGATGGGGGCCTCACTACCACCAGTTAGAGCAGAGCGGATTTGATCTTGCAAGTGGATTGCCAGAGTCTTTAAAGAGTCTGGGAGGCCTCGTATGAGTGGAGTCAAGCGATCTGGGTCCACTGGCATGGACATTGGGGAGCCTTTATCGGGTTCTAACACACGCTGATGCATTAATTGCAGACAGGCGGCTTTCTGGACACTTTCAGTCAATTGATCCATAGAAGTAACTATGGCAATTGGATCGCCCCTTTCCAGGGGACTCAGTCCCCCAGCCCAGTAGGCAGCCCTTTGGGTGAGGGACTAGGGAGCTCTTTTATTACCTGTAGTTAAGAAGACCCCAGGTCCCCAGTAGCCCTCTGCCTCCGTTAGCATGATGCGATCTCCTCCCATAAGGGAGACTCTCCACACATATTCTGTCTCAGACTCCTTCTGAGTCCGACTGTGTTCTTTTTGTAATTTAGCCAATTCAGTAGGAGTATAGGGTATTTCTTTGTTAATTATACAAGGGAAGGAATCATCCATGCCCTCATATTGATATTCAGTTTTAACCAATGGCCTTAATTTTTAAATATTCAATTGGTCTAAATGTTTTTCAGCCTCTTTTAAATCCTGATGAGGATATAAAGGGTCCTTATGGGCTTTTCTAGAGTTCATATTTTCCAGATGCTCAGTGAGAGCTGCTCTGAGCCGTTCAGAGTGACACTTTTCCTCTCTTAATTGATTTTGCAGCACTTTTACTAAATCTTGCAGGGAATGTAGGGTCTCTGCATTTTTGGTGTTCCATTGGGATTTTTCTCTTATAGCAGCAGTCAAGGCAGCTCCCAGTACAGCACAAGCAAGAGATTTACCCTTGCCTGGTCGAGACCTTTTTTCAGCTTGCAAACTGGTAATGCGGTCCATTATTGCATGCTCATTATCCCAATTTCTCTGTGCCCACTCTAGACCTGAAGGAGCAGGGGGACTATCAAATTTTTCAAGAAAAGATAGTAAAACACAGTCTTTACACTGACTACCAGGGATAATCCATTTTCCCCAAGGCTATCCCACAGACTGACTTCAGGACAATTCTGACCTCACACAAGACACAACACAAGAGCACTATTGGGGCGTGGGTCCCCTCCAAACAGGAGATTTTTAGGCCCCGCACAACACCACGTAACAGGAGCTTTACAGCTCCGCACAAAACACCAAGGAGAGGCTTCTACTGCAACTACAGACGGGAGGGCCTCCCCACAAGACACAAGCAGCAGAATTGGCTTCAGGACTGAAACCGGCCAATTCTGGATTTACACAACAAAACACACTAAAGGGAATTAAAACCCTCAAATCAGTTTACTACAGCTTCCACAACATCCTCAGAGAAAGCTGCATCAGAATACCCAAGAGTTCAGGCCACTACGGGTGAGACGTCAAATTTTACAACCCCCCAGAGAAAAACTGCAGTAAAATTTCTAAGCATGCAGAATTTCAGGAGAGGAGACAATACTAGTATGAAAGGCACTTCGGGTCAGAGAATGTTATCCTGCCGACTACGCCAATAAATGTTATGATCCAATTATTAAAGTTCTTTAGAAATACCTCTGCCCGAATTAAGGTACAAACGAGACCATATGCCAATCAATAGTATGAGTTTTATTTGATAGTAAATATGAGAGAGAGAGAGAGAAGAAAAGAGAGAAAAGGGGGAGTAGGGAGAAAGATGGGGGGACAGAGAGGGACAGGGACAAAGAAGTATCACCACTCCGTGGGTCCCACTGGTGTCCTGATGTCCTCTTCAGCTGGTCTCGGTGGTGGAAGTCCCTCCAAAGCACAGAATGCCATGGGTTAATATACACTCAGGCCAGGTGGAATTGTCCAGGCATGTCCCCCTGAGGGAGGGGGCATCCTCTAGCAGCAGACTCTGCATGCATCACGTGCAGTCCTGTGGTGCAAGGCGTCTGGGGAGCACTTTGGGGGGTCTGTGATAGATTATGACTCCCCCTCAGCTGCCTCTCACGTGAGAGTCCCGTGGATGTGGCTTGTGGGGTTGGGGAGGCTTCACAGCTGGGCCAGTTTGTGTACTGGAGGATGCGTGTGTATTGCCTCTGACCAGAGGTTACGCCATCCTCCTCCCCCCTTCACCTGGGGGCTAAGAATGTGCAAACTTGGCTTCTGCGAGCTGTGCTCTGCCCCCACCCCAAACTCAGCCAGAAATGATTCTCAGTACAGCTGGTGGCTTCAGCTTCAGTGGACGCATTCCTTTCCCTATGACTGAGATGACTGAACAATAGGCTTTTCCCTTTACCTAATCTCAGCAGTTTAGCTCAGTCCAAAGTCCTAGTCAGGTATCCTCAGGGAGGCTTCTCTGATCAAAACTTTATATCAATGTTTGAGGCATGAACTATTTTCAGTCTCTGACTCCATGTACGCAGATGCACTCAAATGCAGGCTGACTATTGTCAGGCATAACATACATTTACATAAATTTTCATAAAATCTTTTTAATACAGTCATGTTACCTTTGGTAACATCACTTTTTGGATAAGGCGCATTTAAAAGCAAAAATGAGAAATACATTCTGTGACTCAGCATAATTAAGAATCTCTTGGATTTACAGCACTAAGGCATAGGTTAAACCAAGCAGGAAACCTACACAGCTTTTACAAGCATGATTGTGTATTTTTATTGTGCCTTTTGTGAATAGACCTGAAGGGAAGAAGAGGGCTCTTTTTGAGTGCTCAGGGTGAGATGAGTCTCGTTAAAATGTTCAGGCCCCAGATTAAGAAAGATGAGCAGCTCTATAGTGGGCCAGGGAGATTAATGTCCTACAGTATAAGTAGAAATTGGATTATCATAATGATAAAGCATATGGGTTACTCATCTAATGATGTAAAAGTCATTTGGGAAGGGAGGGGGAGTTAAAAATTTCCCAGCAGCCTTTTAGCTTGCTAGCAATATCACCATTTATGTTATGCAGGCTGCTTGCTGTCTAAGAAAAGAGAAACTCACTGAGGTCTGGACGCTGTTGTACATGTTTCTCACCTAAGACAATTTCCAGAGTAGCAGCCTTTAAGTTTCCTGGAAACACATTTATCCAGGGTGGAGTGATATGGGCAGCACCCCAGGCACCCTCCTGTGCCTTACCTCCCCAACATTCAGCAGGTCAGCCTCTAAAAGAAGAAAATACTGCTGCTATCTCCCTCCTTCTCTTAAGATAAGCACTGTAGCAGTGGAGAAGGGATTTGCACTCAATTGAATGTTCTTGAAGTCTGAAAAACTTGTTTTACATATCAGAGTTTGGGGAACAGCCAGCAAGACCAACAGTGTTGAGAGGCATGAATGGCATTTGCTTTGTTCACTTTAGGTCACAGCTGAAGCTCAGAGCATGTTAAATTTAAGGCCTTATGATCACTGTGTGAGAGGCAGGGAGAGGTACTAAGGTCATGTGTATAGAAGTTGTTTTAGGTTTCTTCCTGTCAGGTACCATGTGAAGACTACTACAGGAAAAGGCAGGTCATAGTAGACAGAGTGGATTTTTCTGATAGCAAGTGGCACTGAGTAGTTGATAACCCTGCCATGGCTTCCTTCGACTCCAGACAGAATTAATGCCACATCCCATAATTCATGTCTTAATCTGGCCTTGTCTCAGGGCTCCAGATTTCTGCTAGAGCTGTACGTGGTAATACAAGTAATGTGAGTGCAAGAGGCATTGGAGAGCACTTGTTTCTCCTGTTCCTGATATCTGCCCCTTCACTGGAGTCATGGAGTTGTGTCTTACAGACTTGAGCTGGTCTTAATGCCACCTCTCTCTGCTCAAATGTGGCCTTCATGCTGTACATTTAGGTGGACTTTTGATTTGTAAGAGCAGTGTTGCTAGTGGGTAAGGGCTCTGCTCTTATCTCTCTTTTTAATTCCAGTCCTACTGGTATAGAGTTGAATTGGGGCAGGGATGTACAATGTGTCCTCCCCACTTTGATCCAAATGCTGTCTGCTTTAGATCCTGATGCCTCCAAGGTGCAAAAACTGTTTAGAGAAACATTAGGTAGAAATCTGTAAACTAAGGCATGTAACAGATTTAGAGAGAAGTGAAGCATAAATATAAAAACCCTCTGCTTGGCATCTGGTACTAATTTTTTAAATTGAGAAAGTCTATAATTCCTTGTACATGCATAGCCTGGATAAATAATTAAATGTAGGATTTAATTAAGGAAAAATAAACACTGAGTCCAAAATCCTGTATATTGAAGCTGGCAGCACAGCACACTACAATTCTTGGTAATTACAGGTGTGTGGCTCCTGCATACTGCAAATGCCTCAGAGGGCAGAAAGAATTTCTATTGCATTCAAATTTCATGAAGTGCACTTGAGAAAGCAGAGGTCCAGGACTTAAATTCTTTAGTTCACTATTAGCTCTGCAATCTGATTTAGGCAGGTTCAATATTTATCTAAACAAGCACTAAATTCTACAAGTGAGATTCTTTGCTGTGCCAGGTCAGCAGGCTGAAAAAGGTCTAAAGTAATTCAAAAATGTCTTTGAACCTGGGTAGGCATAGTGTGATTCTTTAGCTAATTTTTAGAAGCTGGCAGTCTCTCCCCTGCCTCCTCTCCCTCTCTGGATTCTTTCTCCATCACCCACTCCACCAGTAAGCATGCAGTCTTCTGATTTACTTATGCAAACCGTAGTGGTGCCTTTTCTTCCCAAGACTTTTTGATTTTGCCTCATACATTCCTGGGAAATAATAAAGAAAAATGAAAATTATGGTAATGGTGATGATGATGATGGTGATGATGATGATGATGATGACTGTATTGCTTTCTTGCAGATCATTTTTACTAGGCTCCTGAAAGCACAGAATTAAGGGCTGAAATCTAAATTCATGAAATTATAGATTTCAAAAGATACTTCTATGCATTCTGTACAGTTGAAAATTGTTCCTTACAGTAATTAATCTCAGGGATTGTCTGATACTCTGTAAGTCAAAGAATTCTGAATAAAATAATTTCTAAGAAAAAAAAAGTCAGTATTTGTGAAACGAGTTTATCTCCCAGCATCTCCTTCCCTTTCAGCACCTCTCTCCCTTTTTTCCTTCTATTCGAGAAAATAGCAAGTAAAGGCACTGGTAATTGTGTCTTCCCCAGTCTTCATAGTCACAACAATAAAATTCCATCAAATAAACATTTCTTTTTCTTTAATGATTCTGACAACTGGAGAAATAACCCTGTCTTACAGAACTAGTATTTTTTAGCTTTACAATGATCTTAAGGAACTGATGAGTAAATAGAACATGCCTGCTACCTGTTCTGCTCCTGCTAGATAGGGCTGTTGGACCTGACAGCCCCAGGATTGTCTTGTTTGTTTTTTTCAAGGCTAATGCATATCCTATAGTGTTGATGTATATTTGTGCAGAATGTCTCTTCTGAGTAATCTACATACACAGACTTACAAACCTGCTGACAGCATTTATCAGCACTGACAATACAAACTGCAATGACAACACCCAGGGCAGAATAAGGCCCAGCTGCTACCTCAGAATCTGTTTTTCTTTATTAGGTTGCAAGTATTTTTAGCATTTCTCCCTAAAAGCCCAATGCAGTCCCCACTGAATTTCCAGATTCCCCTGAAACAACAATGGAAAAACACTGGTTCTACTCTGAATACCAGTGGAGGTCAAAGCTGTGATCTTGGTCCACCAAGAACACTGGATCAGGAGTCCATACGAGTGACAGAACTCAGAAAATAATCACTGTCTACAGCCAGATTAGAAATGAAATGAGTAACACCCATGGACAAGATCTTTAGATGGTGTAAATCTGAATAGTTTCAGTAAATTCTATGTGTGACAAACTAAAATATTGTCTTTTGAGTTCACATAGAACTGGAGAATAACATTATTTCACTAGTAAATGCAAAGAATAACAGAACTCTTTGGCTTTGTTTGTTTCTAACACAATTTATACCATATATATACCTACTGTGTAAGATTTGCTGCACAGCATATTTCGTCTGTTAATCTCTTATGTATGGCATTGGCAATACTGTGTAGAATTACTCTTTATGGAAATATAGGAAAGGTATCCTAAGAAAAACTAAATTTAAGGTTGTTGGACATACTAGTCTGGCAAGATACAACATTCCAATAGGCTTTTCTATTTCTTAAGCAAACAATCTTAATTTTTTTTTTTTATCAGGACACTCAAAGAAAAAATGCAATATGAAAGCACAATTCTTCTGGGAATGCACCATATAACCACAGTTTTAATATTTTTTTCTGTAAATGCAATAAAAAACCCAAACCTCAAAAGTCAGAATGATTTTTCTTTCGAAAGCACTTATATTATTTCCAGGTTAAAAACAGGACTCCCAGGTTCTGACCACAGTTCTGCCACCAGTTCACTTTCTAGGCATGGGCATTCATGAATGTGTCTGTTTCCCTGTGGAAAAAAATGAGCTCAGTAACTATCTGCTACAAAAGTGAAATAAAATAAAGTATTTCCTCCATGCTTTGAGATTCCCAAGTGAAAAAAAAAATAACATGAGAGTGAAGAATAAAAGAAGTATCATTCACATACATGGGGATCTGTTCTAAATTAAAAAAGGAACATTTCCTTCCTTTGTGGAGAGACAAAAAGAAGCCAAAGACAGGCTAAAGGTCCCTTTGACTGAATGTTACCCAGTTGGTTCAAAGGATCTTGTTTTAGTATTTATAACATCAGTATAGTTATATATAAAATGGACACATAATTGTGCCTCTTCTCCAGACAAGTAAGTTTCTTTTTTCAAACACATGACTCCCAGTAGGTTGAGTAGAGGCAAAATACTGATTTATAATTGAGTACTTCTCACAACAATGGTAAATTGTTAGCAATCAAGATTTAACTCCTTAAGTTTTTTATGAATGCCAGTTTAGCATAAACCAAACAACATGTAAGCTAAACATGTTCTCTCAAATAACTCCACTTTTTCCTCTCCAGACGTTTCCGCATACAAGATGTTCGGCACGGAAATGCAGCGCAGCAGTGCTTTGGCCAGCAGTTCATTGGTAATCCATTCACACACACAAATTGCTTGTAAATGCCTGGAACACCCAGCACAGAGTTTGCCAAGAGCATGAGCCAGACCATGATCTCACCTGCCTATTTCACTGGCACATTCCTATAATGTTATAAGAGCTGTGGGGATGAGCCCCTGCCATCCAGGTCTAAGGGTGACTGTCTCAGTGGATGGTCAGGTGCATCCCAAAATGTTCATGTGGTCCTGCAGCACTCACATTCAGACTAAAGATGTGGATAATGCATCCCAGTGGCTTCAACAGAAAGAAGAGCAGAAAGATGGGGCAGGGATAAGAAACAATGGAGCTGCATCCTGAAATGTGTATGAAGTAGTCAGGACACTTAGAATTGAAGCACAGGCATAAGCAGTGACATGACAGAACAAAAATGTGTATTTATGATCAAGTTTTCTCTTAAAAAACAGATAGAGTACTGTGTCTAATGCTGTTGTCCAAACCTTGGAAAGTGAGGATTTTAAACATGGATACTGGGAATAGCAAAACAGAAAGAGAACAGCTGCCTGGAAATCCTCTGTGTTTTGCAGGATAATACACAGTATATTTATAGAAGAAAAAACATAAAGCATAAAAGATTCTTCTAGAAAGATAGCCAGAGAAACACTATTTAAAATATTAGATATATATTTTTATGTATATACTTTGGAGAAAGCTTCCTTAATATTGAAGTCCATTGGAGGATATTATACATTTCAGAAAAAATATATTCCAATATTAAGTGCTAATTCTTCCACAAGATTGAAATACAACAGAGAAATCACAATTATATAAAACAGAATCTTTTTTTAAGGTATAAAGCTATTTTGGCTCAAGAATCTTTCTCACTATTACGTAATAATTTCATTAATGAGGCAATTGGTTTCATCCAGTGTAACAACTAGTTTATCTTCCTCCAGATGTTTTGTTGGATTGAAAACCAGAATTAAATTTTGTTTAAATTCATTCACCTTGTTTTTATTAGCACCCTTGAGCCCAAACTGCACATTCAGTTTACACATGTATAGCATGGATATGTATAATATATGTTAGAGTATTTATAGTTTCATTCTGCAAAAGGTTATGTGCTGTCATTACCCCTAAAAATTGAATTATTTATTATATATAAACATGTTTTGAATCCTCCTGTTTCACTGAGTGAAAATTAAATTAACTATTCATAAGAACCAGGCACAAACGATTAGCAGTGTGAAAGGCTGAGATCTGTTTCACTGTGTATAATAGAGAGTCACAGCAGAATTCGGTCAGATGCTGTGAAAGCCTGGGATGATGGGAAAATTCGTTTAGCAGATCAGATCTTCGTTAGACATTACTTTTCATTCACTATCTGTTTGGATCTGAATTAAGCTTCACTCTTAAAAGTAAATATACCCTGAACATGTAGTATAAAAAGTACTTGCCATAATACATTTTTGCAACATTTATTTCCCCTCCAGGTGAAGTCCTGGAGAAGACTGGGGAGAGACTTGTTTATGGAATAGAGTACAACAGCACCCTCCTGGAGTGCACCCCTCGGACCTTACAAGCAAAAATCATCTGGTTTGTCCAACGAGCACATGAAAATAAGAAGGAAGAGGTAAATATTCCTATAGACTAACTTTTTTCAATAAAAGAGCCTGTTATTAGGAACATTACATCTTCACTGAATTTCTACCACCAGTTGATGAAATGTATATGGGTGTCAGGAAAAATCACTATGTTCATCTGGTCTCTTGAATTAATAGACCTGAGAATTTCACCTGGTGTTTGCATTCAACATCTTGAACACAGATGTTAGAAATGTAGTGAAGCTTATTTAAGATCTCAAAACAAAGGAAAATCCATCACTTCTCTTGGTATGTTTTTGCAGGGGTGAAATGTGTATATATTATTTCTAGTGTAAGTCTAGCTTAACATCTATTCATTCTTGCTGGCTCACCCATTTATTATAGAATTTTTTGCAAATGACTATTGGTGGATTCTCTGCCTCTTTTACAAGTATTTTAGCATTATGAAAGTGCTTCATAAGTGCTATTGTACTTATTCCTCAATTCCTCTCTGATACACATCAATGTAGCCATCACTATAGTGTAGATATGTAATTAAAGGCCTGGTAAAAAAGTCCCCATCTTTCTTATAAGCCCCCTTTAAATACTGAAAGGTCAAAATAGGGTCTTCCTGGAACCTCCTCTCCTCTAGGCTGAGCAACCCCAGCCCTCTCTTTGTTCATAAGAGAAGCGCCCCATTCCTCTCTTCATTTTCGTGACCCTCCTCCAGTCCCACTCTAACAGGTCCATGTCTGCCTTGTATTGAGGATCCCAGAGCTGGATGCAGGATTCCAGGTGGGGTCTTACCAGAGCAGAGGCGAGGGGGAGAATCCCCTTCCTTGACTTGTTGGCCACACTTCTTGTTATATAGCACAGGGTACAGTTGGTTTTCTACAAGTGGATGTTGCCAGCTCTCATCCAGTTCCTCATCCAAAGTCCTTCTCTTCAGGGCTGCTTTTGATCCCTTCATCACCCAGTACTTCTGCTTAAATTCATCACCTTACTGTTAACTGAAAAGCTGAGGATATAATTTTCCTGGCCACGCCTGCTGCTGGATTACACAGCTCAGTGCTCCCTGGTTGCCAACATCTGTGAATTGTCTCGTAGTCAATAGTCCTTGGCAGCTGTAGGAGAAACCCAAACACCAGACTCAGAACTGAGGCTTTGAGATCACAATGGTCCTGCAGTTAGATATGCAAATATTTTTATGAATGGCTCCTCAAAACATACCAGTCTATAAGAGAATTCACAAGGATCTTTACCACAGGTCAGCTGGAAAATGCCCTTTTGTTTTCCATCCAGTAGATTATTTGCATGTTTCTAACTTATTTTCCTCTGCAATTAAAACAGGAAACTGTCTGCTCCACTATATGTTCTCCCATGCTTCCCAGATTCTTTAGATTGTTCTCCATTTACAGCTCAATCTCTTCTTTACTTCAAGGAAATATTTTTGTTATTAAAACAAACCCTGTGAATTAAAAATTTGTAGATCTCTAATCTTCCTCTCAAAATTTAATATTACAGTCATGAAAGTACAGTTCAGAAATAATTGCATTGGTTTAATGTAATAGCAAAGGCCTGTTCTAGAGAACTGTATCCTTTTTTTTTTTTTTTCAGGTGAAGACTGATGACAGAATAATAAAAATGGACCTTGGCCTTTTATTCCTGAAGCTGCATCGACTGGATGCAGGGACTTATTTTTGTCAGACAGTGGAACACAGCATTGTTCACACTGTCAAGAAAATCACCCTGGAAATAGTTGAGGAAGAACATGTAGACGAAATGTTCAATAAAGACTACGAGGAGGAGATCCCTCACAAAATGCCATGCCCAATGCAGAGCAGTATACCTCAGGCTTCAAAGCCATGGTACAAGGAATTTCTTCAACTGATAGGTTACAGCAACTTCCAGAGGGTGGAAGAATACTGTGAAAAAGTGTGGTGTACAGATAAGAAAAGAAAAAAGCTGAAAATGCCTCCATCCAAGTGGAAATGTGCCAACCCTCAGGAGAAGAAGGCAAGGATCAGGCCAGAGCATTACCGGTTGCCCAGGAACATAGCTGACTCTTGATGGACAAAATCCATCCACTGTTTCTGAGCAAAATTTTATTTGGACTTTAGAGGGAGAAAGCAGTCTTGGTTTGAGTAAATTTCACAGGTTTATATATGTAAAATATTGGGACTGAAAACAAAACTGCTACAGTAACTTATATTGTACACTCATGATGACTGTTTAGAAGCATTTAAACAAAATCTTCTCAACTATCTGGTTCTAAGTAAGTCAATGCAATCAGAGTTTTGCATTAGGAAGGATGTGACAATCTTCAGATTTTGAGTGCTTGAATCAGTTTCCTGTGTGGATCGTGCTTGCGCTGTATATTGTTGCACATGATGGCATATTTAACAAATGTAAATAGCTAAACATTCACAAGTGGATGAAAAGTATAAGACATCTCTTTTCTTTGTTTCACAAATTTTTCATGCTTCTGAAAGCAGCACGTCTTAAGATCTTATTCCTTTTGATTGTGACCTGAGTTCATCACTGAGAACAATGAGTTGTGTTAATACAGTGTACTGCTACTTCTAAAGATAATGAAGGGAAATCCTATTTACTTCCCACCCTTTTTTTCAGTATCAGCCATTTACGAAGTGCAGTGTGCTCCCACAGCTAAATAATATTGCCTAGTTACTTCATGTAAGTCACATGCATGCTGAGAACACAGACAGAATGAAATTCATCAATATAGCTATATAAGAAGTTGAAATAATGGTTTAGATGGAAAACGAGTCCATCTTGTGTCTGTACATTGCCTTAGTGGTGACACAAATTAAGCGATCGCCCTCTTGTGGCAAAAGAAAGCAAAACCCGATATTTAAATTACTTTTCTGAAGAAATATGTATAAGAAGTACTACCGAGATCCCCAGTTGGTTTGCTTTCAGCAGACACTTTTAGTCTCCATGTGCTAAAGCCACAGATTCAAAAGGCAGTGTTGGAAGTAATTGATAATGGGAAGGCAGCATTTAAAATCAGTGATGCTTTATGTTGTTAACGTGCTTTTGGGGTAAAATGCAGTCATAAAAAGTTAGGATTCAGAATAAAGACAAAACAAGTATTATGCAGCTGTTTTCTATAGTTTCAGGATCTGGTCCACATAAATCTTTTTCTGAGGTGTGATCTCTGTTCTAAAGGGCTGCTTTGCTCCCCTTGTGAGTGATACCAGGAAAGGAGATCAAAAGAACTGTGTTGCTTACAATCTAGGTCTTTTAAGACTGACTTTAAAAAAAAAGTATTTATATTAAATATCTTTCTATAAGGAAAGCTTACTTTAAGAAACCAGATGCTGAAAATGCAGAAAAACTAGCATTTCAATACCTGAGAAATTTAATATTACAATGTGAATTGGATTAGGGATTTTTTAAATAGAAAATTTTAAAAAAGAAAGGGAAGTTAAACTTAATTTAAGCATAAATACAAATTAAATGTAAACACAAATGAGTCACAAATGAGTTAACTCCTAAAATAAGAACATGATGCCAATAGGGGAAATAGCCAAGTTGATCCAAATTTTCATATCATAAAGAAAATATAGAAGGGATTCATCACCTACAAAGAGTTTCATGTTCAGCTTCAACTTATAATCAGAGAAGAGTGGGAATTAACAGCCTGGGTAACAGAGATTTGTGGTTTGCTGTGTTCCCAAATGCAGCAATCAGTGCTAACCCAGTGTTTTCCAAACAGGCTGTTTGTGAGAGGAACTCACAGCTGCTGGCAGGACCAGTGATCTCTGCTGTGCTCCTTTGGAGCAGAGCCTGTCCCAGGGTTTGGAAGGAGCACATGGCTCACTGTCAGCAACTGGGGTGTGAGGAAAACAGGGTTTGACCTGGTGTGGGTACAGCAGCAGATGGATCTCCATCATCCTGTTAAGGGAATCAGTGTATCTGAGGGTTTGCTCTTCATTTAGCTACAATATCCCTCTAAGAGATGGAACTGGACACTCTGCACATCCTTGCATGAATTCATGCAGTTGCCGGCTTTGATCTGAGAGAGGAGACTGGATAAATTCATGTTTCTGGGACAGTTTAGTGGAACTTAGTTGCATTTAGCATCTCCTATTTGTTCACAGCTGTATGGAAAGAGCCAGCACTGAAGGTTGTGGTAGAGAACACACACAGAACAAGCATTCCTGATCTAAACTTAATGCCCTGTACAAACCTCACCCACATCCTTGGTGGAAAACTTCTGAAACACTACTAAAATACTTTTCTCATGAATTATGGAGTCCCCTTTTTTAAAGAGCAATGGGAGTTATTTTTTACTTTTTGATTCATTTGCAAGTATCTAGTGCTAAATGTATCATTAATGAACTATTAGAAAGGAATTACAGCATCTCCGCCTCATGGAACAAATATAACTTTGTGTCTCATTCTTTGAGATTTCAGGTGGAAATCATGTTATATGGAAATCAAGATTCTTGATTTAATATGAGAGTGTGTATTTTTAGCTACCCATCCCTTTAGTGTTTACATCTGGAGAATTGGATTACCTCTTTATTTTCCTTTTAAATTTAAATTTTTAGCTTACACCTTGCTCCTTTCATGGTTGCAATGCCTGTGAGAATTCAGAACTACAAGATCTTGTTCAAAGAGTGCTCTGATATCTATGGAAGAAGAGAAAGATTGACAGTGTATTTTGGAAGGATATGCACAAATGTGCATTTACCTCAATGTTATTTAAAATGCTTCTTTGTATATTTGGGGGGCATTGTCGGCTTCTTTTCATTATGAGTTTGATGTATTTTGTATGTGCATGAACTGGTCAAATTATAAATATAATTAAGAACCATATTTGGCTGAAAGAATCTGTATTATTTCTTATAATTTATTTTCCCCAGACAGCATGATTATCTGCAGCTTACTAGTCACACACTGTTAATTACAGATGTCCTTCACCCTGTATTTTATGAGCAGAGACCACAGATAAGGACAGAAAAATGTTTGTATAGAGTTGCCAAATGGGAAATGTGGCACAGGGTAATGAGTAGATTTAGTCTATCTGATTCATGTATTTTGAGAGTGGAACATCATCATGTAAACCCAGAAGATTCTAACAGATGGAAACTCACTGACAAACCACAATTTGGATAAAGCTTTGGACTCTACCCTGTTTGGTGATGAAGGAAAAGCCAGATCACTTGGATTAACACTTCCTTTGCTTTGCTCTTGCTCTTTTGTTGTCAGTGAGATTACTGTCACCTTGTACAAGCTACTGTGCTCTCAGATTGTCTTGGGACATCAGGGCAGGAGAGTGTTAACCTGATGTGCAATACCTGGCTTGTATATCTCAAAATAGGCTTTTAGGATATACACTGCTGTTCTGTAGCATGAAACAGATCTCCTTCTGTAGGCAATCGAGAAAAATAATTGTCCTGAAGGGGAATTATTCAGGTACTTAAATAGCACAGGTAACAGTCATATTTGAAGAAGTGCATGAATCAACATAATTTACATAGTGATAGAGTTTCTCTTGTTCTTTTATTTTCTCTTAAATTTTGAGGGCATGCTGGTTTTGACTGGTGTAGAGTTAATTCTCTTCAGAGTGGCTACTGTGGGGAAATGTTATGGATTTGTGCTGAACATGGGGTTGATAATACAGAGGTTTTTTTTTTGTTTTGGTTTGGTTTTTTTTGGTTTTTATTTTATTGCTGAGCGGGGCTTATACAGAGCCACAGCCTTTCTTTGCTTTTCATACTGCCACACTGGGGAGGGAGCTGGGGATGCATGGGAGGTTGGGAGGAGACACAGCTGGGACAGGTGACCCAAAAGAATATTCCAGACCATCTGACATCATGGTCAGTTTAAAAACTGAGCAGAAGAAGGAGGTTGGGGGGACATTTGGAGTAATGATGTTTGTCTTCCCAAGTCACTGTTATGTGTGATGAGGCCCTGCTCTCCTGGAGATGGCTGAACACCTACCTGCCATGGGAAGCAGTGAATTAATTCCTTGCTTTACTTTGCTTGTGTGCATGGATTTTGCTTTCCCTATTAAACTTTCTTTATCTCAACTCACAAGATTTCTCTCTTTTACCATTCCAATTGTCTTCCTGATCCTGCTGATGGGGGAGTGAGTGAGTTTCTGCATTGGGGCTTGGTTGCTGTCTGGGTCTTTACCCTGACAGGGGGAAAAAATCAATTTTCTCCTAAATGTCAGTCAGTCAGTTACCCTCTTTAAAAAAAACCAGTAATCTCCTTATTCTACCTTGGAGCACTGAGGCTGGAGTTATTTATGCAACTATATGTCTCTGAGTCCAGAAGGCACAAATGCCTCTGAAAGCTGTACTGTCCAGATAAGAGGCACTGAAAGTGAGCTTTTCTACAGTTGTAACCAAGCAGGATGCCTGCAATTCCTATCAGCCCTGGAATCCTGTTCACTTCACCAAATTACTGTTTATAATGGGGAATTCATGTCCAGTTGACATGAGTATTTATTGTAAATGAAGCCATGATTGGCAAGTTTTCCTTTGGGGGATATTTATTTTTTATACTAATAATGAGTGATTTTTTATTATTAATTTGTTGAGGACATAAGTTATCTGACTAGCACTATAAACAGAAAAACGGCAGAGCTAGCAATGCCAAGTAAACCTCTGGTCACTATGAGTTAACCAGTTTTCTACAGTGATGCACACATTGAAGAACACATTTGCCAAGCATCAAAATAATCCATCACTGTTATCCCATTTCACAAAAGAGCTTTGCTCCTTTGAGACATGGCTCTCATGTAATGTTGAACCAGGAAATACTTGGTTAAGCATTTGTGAACATGTGCTCATAATTTGCTGAAGTGAGAGGTGCAGGACAGAGCACAGTTGAACAAACTTGAAGCATGGAAGCCTGATCTGCCTAATTCCTAGATTTCTTGAGGTTCTTATCCCTATGTAGAAAGAGCACATTTAGTTGCCAGAGGAGAAGCCTAGATCAATGAATGGTTTGGTGTGTCACAAATCTGTTTCAGGACACCTGTGGGCTAAAGAGCCATTGTGAATAACTTGTTTCAGTAGATTTCCCCAATGGCAACACACAGAAAACTCCATTGAAACAAAAAATCTATTTACTTCCAATGTCAGTTAATTCAACAGCAGAATTTTGTGTCTTTGAAAGTGTTTTTGCACATTTTTGGAAAGCTATGTTTTAAGAAGAATGGTCTAGGATTACATTTAATGTGGCTGCATTTGTTGATTATAAATTATGAACTCTCAGAATATCTGTAGTCAATTTGAGTTTCAGCATTTCCAACATAAATACAGATAGCTCATGATGATTTTTTCTCACTATGAAGAATCACATTTGCCAAGTCCCCTCAACCTGGACTTCAAGCATGTCTGTGAAGGCACACGATAATATCAGTAATCAATATTATCATCATAAACCACAACAGCTGTAATTCTGTCTTCTCCCTTTTCCAATAATAAGAGATGAAATTTGCAGACCAGTGGGCATGATTAAAGCACCATGAGCATTTTCTGCATTTTAATTTGCTAGGTGTATTAAAATGTGCTATTAATCAGAACTTGAAGAATGCACTGTGGACCTTGTAATAATCAAGGTAATGGAAATAGTCCACCTGTAGATTTAACTTAAGTATAGAGATCATTAGTATTTAATTTACTGCATTTTCTTCTGCTTAAATGTTTTACTTGATAAAATTTACTTTTCTATCATTACAAAAATTAACATTTGATAGTGCTTTTTATGTTTGAAATTGGCTTAGCTTCACAACAGCCACCAGAGGGATGAAAATACATTTCTGCATCCCTTAATCTCTTGTTTACAGGAACAGAAAAGGCCTGCGGCCAAAGCTCCCTGTGTCACAGTGCAGTGTTGTGCTGCAGCATTGCAGAGCAGGGCAAGGTGAGCAGGCAAGTTAAATCATCAGGGGGACCCCAGCTTGTGCTCCAAAAGCAGGGAGTGAGGCAATCTTTGTAGTAATCAATATTTTTTTTCAGACAGGCAGCTTTGGTTTCTGGTGCTATATTCTAACACAACCTGCTCAGTCATTTGTGTTATAGAGTGGAAGCTTCTGGAAGAGGGTCAGAGTGAAAAATCAAAGGTTAGTAAGTTTTTCAAGGAATATAAATCCTTTTTACAATTATGTCCATTCATGGTCTTGTCAGACTGAGTCCAGAATACAGCCCATATTAATATTCAAAGCACAAGAGCTTTGTTTTGTTTTGTTTTGGTGGGGGGAGAAGGGGGAAGGTATTAGATTTTGATTGTATGTTTGGGGGGTTGTATTTTTATTTTTTTTTTCCATTCTAATTGTTGAAAAATTGTTGAAAAAGAACTATAAATTTTTAGACTGCAATCTACCCTTTTAGGATGTGTTCATTACGATGAGAGGGTTCATCAGGTTAACCCACCATGGTGTTTTCAGGCAATCAGAAGAAATATTTCAAGCTGATTTTTGCCTCAAAATAAATACTCCAAAATATTACAGCTATCAATGTATATGAAAATACAGTAACTACTTCTTAGCAATTTTGCTTTACAGAATTAGTAAACAAAGTCACTGGGGAGGGTGACATTAACAGAATTCAACAAGAAAATATATATTGGGGAACAGTTTTGTTCAGAGGGATTTTTTAAATGTATTCTCATAGGTCATATTTCATTAGAGACTTATTTTAAGAAACCATTATTATTTAGATTTGCTTAGAATCTGGGGAATTAAGTTTTAACACACTTTTACACCACATTTCTGTTAAAAAAAAGGATATTCATGAACCTGAAATATAACTTTCAAATAGTATATCTGCCTTTTTATCTTTCTGCCTTTTAATCATCTTGGAAAAGATTAGAGATGGGATTTTTTTATCATTTGAAAACTATAGTATTCATTTTTTAATGTGCACTGACCTTTTTAGAGTGTGTACATGAAAAAAAATTCATTTAACCTCCAGTTTATAAAATTATGGCTCCCCCAGACTAGAACTTTACCCTGTCTGTTCTGTGCTCTGGCTTTTTGATTGTTTTCCACATATTTTTGTTGCTTAAAAAAATAAAAAAAAAAAAAGTTTTCCATCCCATCCATCCTTTTCAAAGCACTTAAAATGCACAAATTGGGAAACCACAGAGGAAAAGGAATTTCAAGAGTGGCCTTTCTGGGTTCTCCTTGGTGCTTCCTGACTTTGGTCTGTGTCTTTGGTGGTGAATGTAGGGTCAGTATGAACTGAAGTCCCCTCCATCCTCTTCAATAGCTGCCAGTGGAGCTGAAGCTGCCAAGGGAACTGCCACTTCCACAGTTTGTGCCAGGGAACACATCCCCAGAGAGATGATTCTTGCCACTGGTTGTTTTCAGTGTGTTCCAGTGCAGTTCTGCTCTGACACAGCCATTGGACAGCACATTGATTGTGAAATCTTGTGGGGGACACTGCAAAAGCCATGTGGCAGGAGCAAAGGGTGCTGTGGGAGGGCTGGTACGTGGGGAAGCCTTTCTCATTCACAGTTCACTGCATTTGGTACTGTGAAATGCAGGGGAAGGAGGCAGAAAAAATAAATAATTGTTAGCAACTTCTGTAGTTTGAATTTTCCCTCTTGGAAAGCTGGATTCACAGAATTAAAATTTAAGTGAATGGCATCTTTGGTCAGCAGATGCCATATGCTCCACAGAGCTTTCAGTTGTAAATCAACTGCAGAGAGGGCCATCAACACTGCAATTACACAAAGGCCCCAGGAAAAAAGAATATATCAATCTATTAGCTTGGTGGGAGCTGAATATGAACATGGGCTACACTTTCAAAGGCTGCAGAATAATCATGTTTAGTCCCCCTTCTCTTCAGGCTATAGGGGAAGTGGGTTTGCTTCCCTTTCACTAGACATAAGACTATAAAAGACTTAAAAGGAAAGAAAGATGAAAAAGAGACTGATCTCTTTCCTGTCTCATATTTAGTCCGTCTCCTACATTAGAGCTAGTGGGTTTAAGCCACATTAAAGCAATGTATCAAATGAAGCAATTAGTCTATTTTTGTAGCCATAAACAAAAGCCATGCTGTGGGAAATCTCTTCTTACCTGAAACTGAACCTTCCTGTCATCAGCATAACAAAGGCTGTTCCCTCACACAAGGTCTAGGCAGGCAAAAAGACCAAGGTCTGAATAATTAAGGGCATAGTCAAGGCAGTGATTTATGCAGCACAGATGGTGTGCCTTTCTTTAAAGCATACAAGACTTTTACCTGAAATAAGTAAAACCAACCTGATGAATTTGAAATCAGTAGATACATTGCAATAGAATTAAAGAAGTTTCTTCTTAGTTTCTTTTGAGACAAACTATTTTCTTTCTTTCAGTAAGAGCTGGTTATTGTGAGAGACTGAAATGTTAATGACTCAATCACAGGGTGCTCCTGAGGGGGAGGACATGAGTTTTTGAGTGTGTAATTTCAAGACCCTGGTCTGCATGAAACAGATGGAGTGAACAACCACTACCAGAGGTTACAAGCTGGGCTTTGAGGACAATAAGAGATCCTGCAAGGTGGGACTGTAGCGGTGGTTCTGAACCAGGAAGGACGAGGGCTTCCGGTGGCATGTTCCACAGACAGAGAGTTTCCCCCCAAAGCTGCCAGAGACAGTGCTTTGGACCACCAAGCCATGAACCCCAAGTTCCTGCTATTGGTTCCTTGATTTGTCTGTTTTGTATCCCAGTTCTGGAAAATTCCCTGTTACTCCCTTGTTCATTCGTTGTTCTCTCTTCTTCCCTCCCCTCCCTAAACCTCATTCGACTATGCACCCTGGTCCCTCCCTTGTATTGCCCCTGTGCCCTCAGTTTATTGGATGTTATTCCTCCCTTAAATACCCACGGAATGAGCTATTCTGGGCTCTTAGTCCCTGAGCTCCCTTGGGGGTAATAAACCTACCGAACTCTCATACTAAGAGTCCTCCTTCTTTGGGAGTTCTTTGCTATCCTGCCGTGCTCTGAGGGCAACATCTCCTCAGACCGAACACGGACTAGCGGTGCCCGTCGTCGGCTCACCAGGGAAGCCTTCCAGAACGCGAACGGCTTTCCAGGTTCACGCTAGCGCTCTGCTGCCGGTATCAGAGCGAGATAAAAGCAGGGAACACAACAGTGGGATGGTGCTTTTTGCCATGCCAATGGCCCTCCCCTACACAACTCACTCTGTTGTAAACCCACACACACACCCTCTTCTCCTGGGGAAGTTCCTGAAGGAACTAGATGGATTGTTGCATCCAAAGAGTTGCAGTCAATGGCTCAGTGTCCAAAAAATGGTCTCCCTCAGGGGACTGAGACTGGCACCTTTCGATATCTTTGTTAGTGACAGACAGTGAGGCTGAATGCACCCTCAGCATGGGAGGGGCACCAAACTGAGTGGAGCAGTTAATTTGCTAGAGGGCATGGATGCCATCCAGAAGGACCTGGAGTGGGCCCATGAGAAACTCATGTAGTTCAACAAGGCCAAGTCCAAGGCCCTGCATTGGGGTCAGAGCAAACCCCAGCATCAGAACAGTCTGGGGCATGATTGGGTTGAGAGAAGTACTCGGGGATACCAGAACATGAAAAATTTCATGAGACATGGCCATGTTCGCTTCAAGCTCAGAAAGTCAACCCTGTCCTGGGCTACCTCACAAGAAGGGCCAGAAGGTCAAGGAAGATGGTTATCCGTTTCTACTCTGCCCTCGTGTGACCCCACCTGGAGAACTGCATCCAGCCCAGGGGTCCCTAGCACAGAAAGGACCTGTTGGAGCAGGTTGAGAACAGGGGCACAAAAATGATCAGAGTGATAAAGCACTTCTCATATGCAAAGAGACTGAGAGATTTGGGGTCTAGCCTGGAGAAGAGAAGGCTCTGGGGAGACAGTAGTTTGGTCAATATACAAAGGGGGCTTCTAAGAACAATGGGGAAGGGCTTTTTACTAGGGTGTGTAAAAAGAGCTAATGATTTTAAACTCAAAGTGGGTAGATTTAGATTGAATAAGGGAAGAAATTTTTTTTTTTTCTGTGAGACACTGTAGTAGCAGGTTGCCCAAAGAAGTTGTGGTTTCCCCATCAATGGAAGTACTTAAAGTCAGTTTGGGCAGGGCCTTGAGCAACCTGATCTAGTGAAAGCTGTCCCTGTCCCTGGTAGGGGGGTTGGATTACAGGCTCTTTACAGGTCCCTTCCACATCAGACCATTCTATGACTCTATAAATCTATTATTCATAGTCCTACTGCATGTGTAAGCCACATATACGGGTCATGCTCATCACAAAGATGATAGGAATCTGCTTCAGATGGCATGAACTGAACCTTTCAGAGTCCAAGATTGCCCAGTTCTAATGAAAGTATGGACAAAAGTTGTAGTTATATAATAGCTGCCAGGTACTACTGAATGAACAGATAATTACTACACATGGTAGTGTGCCTGTAGAAAACAACTATTTCTATTAGTACCTTAACATTTTCCTAGTCTTGCCATTTTTGTTTATGTCATCATTTTAAAATATTTTCAATTTACCTGCAAAACGAGTATATAATTTAGGTTTTCTGCATTCTATTCCCAGAAAATGAGGATTTTATGCTTGAAATTTTCTGCTATGACTGTGTTCTCAAATCTCTGACTATCTCAATGTGGT
This sequence comes from Eopsaltria australis, assembly GCA_034509425.1. Lineage (NCBI taxonomy): Eukaryota > Metazoa > Chordata > Aves > Passeriformes > Petroicidae > Eopsaltria > Eopsaltria australis. Next base: position 381,215 of record JAVTVJ010000425.1, read on the forward strand.
TTTTCTTGCATCAGCAGTCTTTTGAGTTCTCCTTATTTTTGCAGTGAAGATTTTTAAAAAAATTATTGTACTTAAAAATGTCACTTAGAAGCAAACACCATGCTAGGCACTTCTCAGACACCAGCTACCAATTTTCTTCTTAGCAGAGAGAGATTCTTCTTCAGATCAGGGATTTAGCTTGAGGAACTTGAAACTGATCTATTAGCACACTTGGCATGGTTAATATTACTAAAAGAGAAATATCAGCAGTGGATTAGATTTACACAGCAATGTGTCTGGTCATGTACAAACACAAACTGTGAACCAGTTTGGGGAAAACTCATTGGGCATTCTGAAAGCTACCTCATGTGCCTAAGATATCTTTAATAAGCTTTGCTGCATACTATTAGGTTGCATGAATATATCATTTGGTATTTAGTTAGATTGCAGGGTTAAAATAACGAACCCAAACATTTAAAAATCTGTAGAAATATACAGAAAAGTGATCTGGACAAACACATTCAGAGATAACTTGTTTACTGTATATTTCCTCCAAATTCTCATTCCTGAAGCACAACTCAATTCCTTTGCGCATAGCTGAGATAATGATGAAGATGCAATTTTTCTGTTCAGCAAATAAGTAACACGTATCCTGTTTCTTGAAAAGAATGAATGATGACACTTTTGTTACCTGATTTTGCAGACCAGGACAGCTGCAACACATAACACACTTGCACCAGCTACACACATCAGAAAGAGGAAGCAAACAAACGACATAATTTATCAACTGTGCCACTTTTACGAGAATTGGATTTTGACCCCATTTTATTCCATAATCATATTCTCAATTCTTGAGTAATTTTTGCCTTCCAACTACACTAGCCCTGGCCCCTCATTATTTCCACTGAGGACCATTCTTAGCTGTGTCTGAACAGGGGTTTGTGGGGCTCCTTTGGGGAACCAGAGCCAGGAATTCAAAAGCTGATACAATTGTGCAACAAGTACAGAAGGGCCAAAGGACAATAGGAACAGAAAAAAACAAAAACAACAACAACAAAAAAACCAGAATGAAATTATGTCAGCTGAATTTTCTATTACAAAAGGGATCCATGACCATTTTACATATTCATTCACATCAGAAACATTTTTTTAGACAAAACTCATACATTTGTTTGAGACCTATTTGATTTCCAGAATTATTTAAATTATTTCCTTGTGTTGCCCTTGTATATGAGTTAGGGACATATTGGAGGATTTGTAGTCACGTAAACACGTGCAGTGTACATACAAAATACACCTCTTAGCAAATAGTGGTGTAGAATATATATGTTCACATAAATGCAAACACTTCATAAAGACTGTAGTGGGAAATCCATTTATCCTGGGCCTGATTCTGATAACCGGGACCTATGTGCTGTTCCCTACAGTACAAACAAACCCTAAGAAGTTATAACATCTCTAAATTAGAAGTATCTAACTCTTGCATGAACTGGCCTGGCTGCTCTCACTGCTGCATTAAGTAAGTACCTGTTGCGGTTATGAGGTTTGGGGATCAAAATTAGGTATAAACATTAATTTCATAGTCAAGATTATTTGATTTTGTTGTGAGAAAAGGATTAATAGTAGGCAAAGCAGGCTTATACTTTAAGGAGTACAAAAAAAAAAGAATTTTATTAACAGACTTAAAATAGGAATAATAATCATGCATCAATACCAAACCCTTTAGAACACTCTTTTCCCCTTCCCACCTTTTCCATTTTCTTTCTTACTGACTATACAAAAGGTAACACTTCAACTTATAGTTAATCTACCACCTCTGGAACAAAACAGTTTTCTTAATTTATGTAGAGAGAGAAGCTTTCTTTTGTTTTATCATGTTGACTCTCATAGGAAACATAGTTTCCATGGTTATTAGCTTTCCAGCAAGCAACCCTCCCCTTGAAGGGAGACATTTGCTTTTCCAGACCCCTTCCCATTTCAGTAGCTTTCCCAGGGCTATGACCAATGGACATATGATGGTCATTGAGGTGTTCTTTTTGAGAGCGAATGTTTCTATTACAGTGACAATGACATCCCCTTACTTCGTCATCAGCAACACAAGCCTTCTTCTACTGTTTCCTGGGGCGAGGAAAAAGAAAATCTTATACATAAAAGTCTCAGTCCACTGCTTACAACTTAGAACATTACATTCCCTTTTTCTCACCTCTTTCAGACCATTATTCATATATTACAGGGTATATTACAGCCAACTTTATCAACATGTTTTTACAAAAGAACTTTCAGCATTAAAGCACTCCTCATCTCTTCTTTCTCTGAAAATAAGTTTAGTTATATTCTTTAACTTAAAGTCTCTATGTTGTACCTTTTGTAAGTGCCTTCATTCTTGTGCTCTTTCTGTGTGGGAGGGACAAATGAATGCCCTCAAAGTCTCATTTTGATATTAGAGAAGGAACAGTTAATTTATCTTTCGGCTGGGCGCTGGTCATGTGTCTTTCGCCCGCATGATTTGAATGTTATAAGTTCATGCTTGAACTAGAAGAAAAGATTCCGCTTGTGCTTCCCCCCCATCCAAGCTGTGTTTTAGTTGTGAGGGGCCGGCAGGACTGCGCCCGTGTTGCAAGGAGCTGGTCCAGGCTTCTTTTCTGCACCGGGCCACCCAGGGGGGCCACCCGGCAAGATTCACGTCTGAGCTGCGTGAGAGGAGCCCAGTCTGAGCTCTCTCTCTCTCTCTCCACCGGGCCGCCCAGCCGGAGCCCGGTCCGAGCTACTCCCTCTCTCTCGTGCCAAGTTCACTGAGGAGCTAACCGGGCGGGGCATGCCCGAGGTCCACAGGGCCCGACCCTAAAACCTCTTCCCACCAGGCCGTGCCGTGGAGAGGGGACCGGCTTGGCCCAGGCTAGGCAAACGGAGCCGGCAAAGTTCCTTGGCCAAGGGCAGCAGGATGAAATAGCTTGAATTCTCTCTCTCTCCCCTCCCCCTCCCCCCCACACCATGCGGGTTGGCAGCCCCAGGCCATGTGGCTTGGGGAGACCTTACCCAGCTGGCGCGGAGAGGAGGAGAGCAACGTCCCTTCTCAGCGAACCAGAAGCCTAAAAGAGCTTCTTCAGGTGTTCTCTTGGTTTTATGAGTTTTTATGTAGGCGGAGCTTCATGCTGGCTACCTCATTTCCGACTCCACCTCCTCTTTCTACACCGGGAATTTTTAACAGCAATTACTCCATGACAGTACCATAAATACCTTTATTGATAGATGGAAAAGCTCCAACACCTGGGTGAAGTTAAGTCCAGAAAATGAGAATTCAGAAAACCTTCTGACATATGGCCCCTTTAGACTGTTGGTACAGCTAAAACATAACAAACCCGAATAAGAATCAGAGTGAACAGCTTTCAAATAACTTTTTGTCTTACAAATACTGAAAACCCATATTTGTATCTGTCAGGAATAGTCGAAATTTATGAGCAATTTAACACAAAGGAATGTATCTCCAGCTTGGACTGTAAGTAGAGAAAGACACGGAACTGAAATGTTCAGGAATAGAACTTTAAATATTTAAAATGCAAATTACCACAATTCTAGGCTCAATAACATGATACAAATCTGCTTTCACCCCAACAGTTTTAAATCCACAAAATGGGACACTTGATATGCCCGTTTTCATCTCCTCTTACCAAAATGCAAGGTCCTCTGCTCTGGTTCTTACACAGCCTACTCCAAAACCTTTTACCCCTGACAAGTGGCCTGAAGACATCTCACCTCCACGGTGAATTAATTTATTGTCTTACAGTTGTTTACAGTCTGTTCCTAGGGCACGAATAATGGTATTTGCAGCTGACAAACTCCAGGAACAGCTGGTATCCACAGGTGACTTCATGTTAAGTACTGTTTGGTCTCTACTCTTACAACCAACCCAAATGTGTACATGATGATGTGTTTTGCAGAGCATAAAATGTGAAGCATGAATTGTGGGAGGGAACACAAGGCCCCAGCTGGCATTCATAGGAAGATGGAGAGCTGTGAAGTAAAGGTGTCAAAGAACAAGCCATAGATGTGTTCCTGCTGCCTCTATCAGATCTGTGCTTGAGAGGTTCAAGATTAACAGAAGAAAGCATGGAGAGCTGTTGTGTAGGTTAAAAAACCTGTGTACAGGAGGATTCTGATTCTGGAGTCCATTGAATGTAAAGCAGTCACGGGATAGTGAAGCAGCCTTTTAAAAACTGCTGTAGAGGGGCTGGTGATGGGCAGTTCTAGCAGATACCAGAAAGGTTCTTGAAGGCAGATGAAGACTTTTTTCTGGAGGCTTTGGATCAGAATTTCTTGGACAGTGTTCTTTGAAATATTTCTAACTCATAGCACAGGAATATACAGACAGGCAGGCAGGCAGAAAGACAGAGTCCCCTCACATAAAGAGAAATTTTTTTAATTTAACAAAAAACAAGTGAAAGCTCTTCAAGAAATATGAAATCTGAAGAAAAATAAGTTCAGTTGTCTGGCACTTAATTTTTTAAAGAACTTTTAGAACTAAGCGTCAATAAAGATAAAAATAAATAAAGAAAAAATAAAGAAAAATAAACAAAGAAAAATAAATAAATAAATAAATAAATGAGTTTGAGATAATTCTTTCCTTGAGAGGATTCTTATAAAGAAAAGGCTGTAACAGTAAAAAAAATGAAGGCAAGCAGGGAAATAAATGCTAAAAGTATAAAATTCAGTTAAATGGGGAAATAAAAATAAGGAGCTGGATGTAGACTATCTGTACTGGTAGTTTCACAATACCCAGTTTTGAAAAATACATATTTATGATGAATAATATACTTTTATAAGAAAAATATATATTTAATATGCCAGTTGGAAACTTGATAGAAAGAAAACAATCATTATGCTGTCTGTTATTATAGTCCAATAACATAGGAATGAGAGAGTGTATTGCATTTGTGAAAAGGAGGGGGGTTATGTTAAAAAAGAATAGTCAAATAAGCATTTGCTGTCACATTATGTCACATAGTCTTCATAGATTGAAATTCCTTCTTGAATTAGGAAGAATGTAATAGTAGATTCATGCAAGGACCACATTGTAAAAGGAGAACTGTGCTCTGAAAATGATGGAAAATATTATAATAATTATGAAGTAAAACAAGAATTGTGTAAATCTTCAGTGAACCCTCCTTAATCAAACTGAACATAGGGAACATGGTGTATAAGCTGCACTTTAAAACTGCTACTGTGTATTGGAGCAGTTAGAGCATTCACAGGAGAACAAATGACCTTTACATCAGTAGCATCCAGGTTTAGGACAGAGGAATGAAGTGGCAATAACATACCAGCAGTTTCATTTTTGAGTAATGGGGGCCATACAGCAGCGAAATCGTACAATGCTTGGAAGATACTCCTTCTTTAAAGGTGCAATCTGTATTGGGTCTGACTGGGGTAAAGCTCACAGGCCTTACACTGCTGTACTTTGCTTTGGTAGCTGGCGTTGACAACAGAGCAGTGTTTTGGCTACTGCCAAGCTGTGCTGTCCCTGTGACATTCCTTCCCCCACTGAAGGGGATGGGGGTGGGCAAGATCCTGGGAGGGGACACCAGCAGGCCAGCTGACCCCAGTCAGCCAAAGGGATATTCCATACCATATGACATCAGCTCAGATATATAAGGGAAGGAAGAGAGGAAGAGGAGGAGGCACTCAGGGCTGGTCCATGTTTGCCTCCTTGAACAACCATCACCCGTGCTGGAGCCCTGCTTCCCAGAAAGTGTCCGGACATCGCTACTGATGGGAAATAGAGATTGATTGTTTTCCCTTCTGCTCTTGCGCGCGCAACTTTCAACTTGCTTGTTCTATTTTTTTTCCCACTGTAATAAAACTGCCTTTTCTTACCCTGATAGTCTTCTTCAGTATTATCCTCTCCCCTCTCCCAGTGGGAGAGGGAGTGATAGAGTGACTGAGGGGGCACCTGGCACCTGGCCGGGGTCAACCCACGACAGTCTCTTTAGGCGCCCAAGGTGCGGTGAGATAAAGGCAGTTTTATATATATATACATATATTGCATGCTCTAGTAATTACCAATAGCAGCTCTCAAGTAGTAAACTCCTGCGTGGCATACAGCCTTCGGCTGCCACACTGCTTATCTTTGTTTTCCTATGTTTGGGAACATGTTGAAACAAACAATGACTGTGAATGAATATAACTCCTTCTCTCTGCCCTGGGTGAATTTGAGTATGGATGATCTTTTACTGCAGGCTCCCATGATTATTGCCAACCCTTACATAAGCTTCCTGATATTATTAATAATATTAGCCAACACTGTTACCTTATGGAATTCATGGAAATTGTCATCTCCCTGGTACAGAAGGAAACGACCCTTGGGTGAGGAGCTGTTAAAATCTGCCCTGAGGTACCCAGTTCCTGGGTGGAAAGGTATATGGAGGGATTTGGGCAGGTTCCTAGGGCGGTTATCACCTCCCGTTGCCTGGGAGTTTACTCCTGAAGAGGTAAATAACCCTAACAAACTGGCCCGTCAGCTGACAGAGGGGTGCCTCGTTTACTCCCAGGAATGCGAGCAGCTTCTCGCCGTGTAGTGGGGGCTGGCCGGGGCTTACCGGGCCTCTGTTCAATATTTTCAGAGGACTGTGGTTGAGGCAGGAACTCAAACTGTGCCTGAGGACACTATAGCTGAGACAGGAACACAAACTACAACTGTGGCTGAGGCAGGGATACAAACCATAACAACTATGTCTGAGATAGGAACCCAAACCACAACAACTACAGTAATTGCCCCAGTAGTGAAAAAAAAAATGGACAAGGCAAGTTTCAGGCCGATTAGTAAGAGAAGAAGAAGAAGAGGAAGAGGAAGAAGAGATGGGGCTAGATCAAGAGGCAGGTCCCTCAGCAAAGGAATCGAAGGGAGTGAGGCAGATTAAACAGGAGACCGAAGTTACTCGGTCCCTGACCCCATCCGAACTTCGAGACTTGCGAAAGGATTACAGCCGCCAGTCAGGTGAGAGGATTCCTGCATGGCTGCTGCGATGCTGGGATAATGGGGCCGATAGTCAGCAGTTAGAAGGTCATGAAGCCCAACAGCTGGGATCCCTTGCTAGGGATCGGGAAATTGAAAGAGGACTTGCAAAGAAAGGAGCAACTTGTAGCCTCTGGACACGGCTTCTTTCAAGTGTGAAGGCAAGATATCCTTTTAAGGAAGATCTTGTAAAGTCCCCAGGGAAGTGGACCAATGTGGATGAAGGTATCCAGTACTTGAGAGAATTAGCAGTGCTGGAAATTGTCTATAGTGATCTAAAGGATGATAGCGTCACCATAGATCCAGAGGATATCCCTTGTACACTTGCCATGTGGAGGAAGGTGGTTCAAGGCGCCCTGGCATCATATTCCAGCAGCTTCGTGGCGCTTTATTACCCAAAAACGGATGCACCAACTGTAGACTTGGCGTCCGCCTGGCTCCAAAATGTAGAAGAAACTCTGGGTGCTCCCTCATCCCTGCGAGCCACCACCCCATCTTTTAGAGGCAGCCCAAGAGATCGCTCCTCTCCAACCCCAGTCAGAGGGAAAGGAATCCCCAAGAACAGGCCACGTAACAAGCTCTGGTTTTTACTGCGTGAGCATGGTGAGGACATGAGGAAATGGGATGGTGAACCCACCTCTAAGCTGAGCGCCCGGGTCCGAGAACTGAGGGGGAAGAGACCTGTTAAGAAGGGGCCGCCCAAGAAGACTGTCAGTGTAGTTACCACAGAGAGACCAGAAGACAATCAGCGATTTCCCAGATATAAGAAAACTAAAACGGTTTCCTACAGTCCTGAGGAGGGAACTTCTGATTTGGCATCACAAAGGTCAGACAGTGAATACTCTGACCAGGAACAGGAATAGAGGGTCCCTGCCTCCAGCCAGGAGGAGGAAAGGGATGACCGGGTATAATGGATGGTGTGGATTTGAAGGCCTGGCACATCAGATCCACAGAAGTACAAAGCTTTGGTGGACACCGGCGCACAGTGTACACTGATGCCATCGAGGCAGAAGAGTGCAGAAGCCATCTGGATCTCTGGAGTGACAGGGGGATGCCGGGAGTTGTCGGTAGTAAAAGCTGAGGTGAGCTTAACAGGGGACAGATGGCAAAGGCACCCCATCGTGACTGGCCCAGAGGCCCCTTGTATCCTTGGCATCGACTACCTCAGGAGAGGGTATTTTAAGGATCCAAAGGGATATCGATGGGCCTTTGGCATAGCTGCAGTGAATACAGAGAAGATCAAACAGTTATCCACCCTGCCTGGCCTCTCAGAAGATCCCTTCATCGTAGGATTGCTGCAGGTGGAAGATCAGCAAGTACCGATTGCTACCAGGACAGTGCACCGGAGGCAGTATCGTACCAACCGGGACTCCGTGACTCCTATCCATGAACTAATTCGTCGACTGGAGAGCCAAGGAGTTATCAGCAGGACCCGCTCACCCTTCAACAGCCCCATATGGCCAGTGCGGAAGTCAAATGGGGAATGGCGGCTGACAGTGGACTATCGGGGCCTGAATGAAGTCACACCACCTCTAAGTGCTGCCGTACCAGACATGTTGGACCTCCAATATGAACTAGAGTCAAAAGCGGCCAAATGGTATGCCACGATTGACATAGCTAATGCATTTTTCTCAGTCCCTCTGGCAGCAGAGTGCAGGCCACAATTTGCTTTCACTTGGAGGGGTGTCCAGTACACCTGGAACCAACTGCCCCAGGGGTGGAGACACAGCCCCACCATCTGCCATGGCCTGATCCAGGCTGCTCTGGAACAGGGTGGAGCTCCGGAACACCTGCAATATATTGATGATATCATTGTGTGGGGTGATACAGCAGGAGAAGTTTTTGAAAAAGGGAAGAAAATAATCCAAATTCTTCTGAAAGCTGGTCTTGCCATAAAACAAAGTAAGATGATGGGACCTGCTCAGGAAATCCAGTTTCTAGGAATAAAATGGCAGGATGGGCGCCGTCATGTGCCTACAGAGGTGGTTGACAAAATTGCCAATATGTCTCCACTAGTTACTAAGAAAGAAACACAAGCTTTCCTGGGCCTTGTAGGATTCTGGAGAATGCACATTCCAGGCTATAGTCAACTTGTGGGCCCCCTTTATCGAGTGACCCGGAAGAAGAATGACTTCAAGTGGGGCCCTGAGCAGAAACAGGCCTTTGAGCAAATCAAACAAGAAATAGCTTGTGCGGTGGCTCTTGGGCCTGTTCGGACAGGACCAGATGTGCAAAATATACTCTACACTGCAGCTGGGGAGCAGGGCCTCGCCTGGAGCCTCTGGCAGAGGACCGCAGGAGAAACCCGAGGTCGGCCATTAGGATTCTGGAGCAGGAGTTACCGAGGATCAGAAGCCCACTATACTCCAACTGAAAAAGAAATACTAGCGGCTTATGAGGGGGTCCGAGCAGCCTCGGAAGTTGTTGGGACAGAAGCATGTCTCCTCTTGGCACCACGATTGCCTGTCCTACACTGGATGTTCAAAGGAAACATTCCCTCCGTGCATCATGCAACCAGTGCTACATGGAGTAAGTGGGTGGCCTTAATTACACAACGAGCCCGAATGGGAAAACGCAACTTCCCAGGAATCCTAGAAGAGATTTTGAGTTGGCCAGAAGCCAGAGATTTTGGAGCACTGTGTGAAAAGGTAACTCGCACCCAAGAAGCACCACCATATAAGGAGTTACCAGAAAATGAATGAAAATATGCTTTATTTACTGATGGATCCTGCCGAGTGACAGGAAACCATCGGAGGTGGAAAGCTGCTGTGTGGAATCCCACACGACAAGTCATTAAGACTGCTGAAGGGGAAGGTGAATCAAGCCAGTTTGCAGAGGTGAAAGCCATCCACCTAGCCCTAGAGATTGCTGAGAGAGAAAAGTGGCCCATACTCTATCTCTATACCGACTCCTGGATGGTGGCTAATGCCCTATGGGGATGGCTGCAGCAGTGGAAGAAAACCAACTGGCAGCGCAGGGGAAAACCCATCTGGGCTGCTGCATTATGGCAAGACATTGCTGCACGGATGGAAAACATGACTGTGAAAGTACGCCATGTAGATGCCCATGTGCCCAGAAGTCGTGCCACTGAAGAGCATCAAAACAACGAACGGGTAGAGAAGGCCACCAAAATTGGAATAGCTCAGGTAGACCTAGATTGAAAGAGAAAGGGTGAGCTATTTATAGCCCGATGGGCCCACGAAACATCAGGGCATCTTGGAAGGGATGCAACATACAGATGGGCTCATGATCGAGGGGTGGATCTGCTCATGGAGGCCATCACACAGGTTATTCATCAGTGTGAAACATGTGCTGCCATCAAGCGAGCCACCAGAGTGAAGCCTCTTTGGAGTGGAGGGCGGTGGCTGGGGTTCCAGTATGGTGAAGCCTGGCAAATTGATTACATTGGGCCGTTGCCACGAACACGCCAAGGCAAGAGTTGCATCCTCACCATGGTGGAGGCCACAACTGGCTGGCTGGAAACGTACCCAGTAAACCACGCCACTGCTCGGAACACAATTTCAGGTCTTGAAAGACACGTTTTGTGGCGACATGGAACCCCAGATAGAATTGAGTCAGACAATGGGACTCATTTTTGAAATAATCTTATTAACTCCTGGGCAAAGAGGCATGGCATTAAGTGGATATATCATATTCCTTATCACCCACGGGCATCTGGGAAGATTGAAAGATATAATGGACTGTTAAAAACTATGCTGCAGGCACTAGGTAAGGGGACATGGAAGCACTGGGATGTGAACTTGGCAGAAGCCTCTTGGCTAGTCAATACTAGGGGATCTGTTAACTGCCCTGGTCCCGCCCAAACTAAACCATTAGACACTGTGGAGGAAGACAAGGTTCCTGCACTACACATAGGAAAGTGGCTGGGGAAGTCAGTGTGGGTTGCGTCCCCCATGGGGAAGGGCAAACCCATTCGTGGGATTGTCTTTGCCCAAGGACCAGGGTGCACTTGGTGGGTAATGCTGGAGGATGGGGAGACCCAGTGTGTGCCCCAAGGTGATTTAACCTTGGGGTAAGAATAATGCATGTTGGAAGTTGTATGTTGCAGGACGTAAATAGCAGAAGGAACATGAGCTGACGAAGAACGAATTTCAGCAAGGAGCAAGAAAAAGGCCACAATGAACAGGGATGGTGCCAGTCCTCGACAATCAAGTTCACTATTCCTCCTGCCCTGACCCCACATTCTGCTGGAAATGGAGACCACGTGGAAGGATGCAAAAGGACAGGAGATAGTAGTTAATGTGATGGGGATGGTTTAAGGATGAAGCTTAAATTGCATGTGTGAGTAGGAAAGGATTTCTGAGCATGATGCAAATGGTATGGAATAAGGGGTGGAAATTGTATTGGGTCTGACTGGGGTAAAGCTCACAGGCCTTACACTGCTGTACTTTGCTTTGGTAGCTGGCGTTGATAACAGAGCAGTGTTTTGGCTACTGCCAAGCTGTGCTGTCCCTCTGACATTCCTTCCCCCACTGAAGGGGATGGGGGGGGCAAGATCCTGGGAGGGGACACCAGCAGGCCAGCTGACCCCAGTCAGCCAAAGGGATATTCCATACCATATGACATCAGCTCAGATATATAAGGGAAGGAAGAGAGGAAGAGGAGGAGGCACTCAGGGCTGGTCCATGTTTGCCTCCTTGAACAACCGTCACACGTGCTGAAGCCCTGCTTCCCAGAAAGTGTCCAGACATTGCTACTGATGGGAAGTTGTCCTGGGTTAGGCCAGAGGGGGTCAAAATCTAGGAAGTGATCTGTGCTGCAGGAAGGAATACAACTTCCTTCCTGCGAGAGAGAGCCAAGAATCAGATAGTTTTAAGGAGTGATATGTAAGTAAACCAATTAAAAAGTTGATCCACCTTCGAGGAAAAAACCATATATAAGCAGAGACTCTCTGAAGCTCTTCCACTTTGGACCTGCTGCTGCTGTGTAGAGAGGAGCAGCTCCTGCTTCTCTCGCTGGTAAGGCCAAGCCAGCTTGGCAGAGCCACGCAGAGAGACTCTTGAGAGTGTCTGGCATCCAGCTCGGACCTGTTCAAACAGCCCGGCAGAGAGCATGTGATCCTCACACTGCCGGAGAGACAGACAGACAGAGATTAACTCTCTCCATGCCTGGACTAAACTCACAGACACCCATCCTTCCTCGCAGAGAGAGGAACGAGTGAGGACATCTACATAGTGCAGCGCAGAGACTTTACAGTCAGTGAGAAAGCAGAACTGATACTCACAAGGAGGTGCATGAGAAGTTGCTTCAAGAGTGAAGCTGAAAACTCTTTTGGAGAACCATGGTTGGGGACTGAGCTAATAAATTCTCTGTAATATATGAAGATATAGTCCAAAGGGGGATGTGAGGTTCTTATTGCAGCCAATGAACTGAAATACCTAAGTACAGACAAGTAAGTGTTGAAAAAGTACAGCCTGATGAGAAACTAGAACCAAGAGAGAGGAGAGGCTGTGACCCAGAGCCCTGGTCCCGGGGAGAATGCTAGAGAACCTGAGTTGTCAGGAGAACCTGTGTTGCTAAGCACAGAAGAAGGGATTTTCTTTGTTGCTGCAATTGAACTGGGCATCCTTGAAACAGGTACCCTGTGGACTGTTCATAACCCACCATAGTGGCTGTGGGAAGGCTACTGGTGTGGGTGGGATCCACCATTAAGCTGGACTTTGCTCCAGGCGGCGGTTAATGGTGAGGCAGAAGACCCATAAAAACTGTATTTTTTTTACAAAAAATCCATGGTGTAAGCAAAAGAAACTTCTCTCCCTAAATCAACTGGAACAAGAGCTGTTTCTGAGGTGGTAAACTGACTGGGGGTCGAAGTGTTGTCTTTTGTATGTTGTCAGGGAGAATGAAATGGAGAGGTGGGGAAGGAGGGGTAGTCCGGTTTGGAGTTTTTTTGGTGGTCTGGAGGAGTTTGTTCTGGTTTTTCTTGGGGTTTTTTTTTTTTCTTTTCTTTTCCCTTTGTCTTAAGTATATTAATAAAACTTCTTTGTACTTTATAAAGTTTGAGCCTGCTTTGCCTACTCCTAATCCTCATCTCACAACAAGCAATCAAGTAAATTTAAGTAAGTGTGCTAGCATTTAGCCACAAACCTGAATAGGCGAACTGAAACCACTACAGAAGTAGAGATTGATTGTTTTCCCTTCTGCTCTTGCGCACGCAACTTTCAACTTGCTTGTTTGTTGCGTTCCCTGCTTCAGTCCCACCCTGGTACCGGCGGCGGAGTCCTAGCCCTATCCTAGGATGCCGTTCGCCCTCGGGAAGGCACCCTCGGAGTGCTGACTATGAGCACAGCTGGCCCGCGTTCGGTCCGGGGAGATGTTGCCCCCGGAGCGTGGTGAAACAGCAAAGAACTACCAGAGAAGGAGGTCTCTTGGTATGTGATTTCGGTAGGTTTATTGCCTCCAAAGGGAGCACATGGACCAAGAGCCAAGAGCAGCTTATTACATCGGTATTTAAGGGAGGAACAACACCCAATAGGATGAGGGCAGGGGGCAATACAGGGGAGGGGCTGGGGTACATGATCAAATGGGGTTTAGGGAGGGGAGGGGAACAGAGAGAACAACGAATGAACTATGGAGTGACAGGGAATTTCCCAGAGCGGGAATACATAACAGACAAGTCCAGTAACCAATAGCAGGAGCTTGGGTCCGTGGATTGGTGGTCCAACTGCTGCCCCTGGGAGCTCCGGGGGGAAACCCTCTGTCCGTGGAACCTGTCCGGAAGTCCTCTGGTTCCGAACCACCGCAACATCTCCCCCTGTCTTTTTACTTAAAGAAAGTGATTTGTTAGTACAATGAAGATAATAACTAAAATCCAAAGCAAAGTCTTGAAAATCTGCAAATAAACAAACAAACATTGTTAAATCATTGTCTCTCTACAGGACTGGGAATGATTGGGGTATGGGAGGTACATGGGGTAGGTTTAGGGAGAGTCTAAGGGGAAGATATCAAGAAGAAGGGTCTCAGTGATTTTTCTTGATGACTGTCGAAGTTTGGAGTTTTCTTTTTCCTTCTCTTCCACGCTGATCTCTGTGGAGCAGCGTCTGTTGGTGGATGCGACTGGATCTGCTCTGGTGGATGTGTTGGGTGGAGAGTTGTGATGCCTACTAACTTCAGCCATCGTGGTTCAAGTGACTGGTCATCTGGGATCACCTCTGATGGGGTCTCCAGTGGCATGGGTGGTGATGGAGAACAGGACACAGTGGATTCAGCTTTTGGAGCATGTGGTGTCCAGGAGGCTTTGGAAGACTTAGGTGGAGGATGATTAGAACTGTTCAGCAGGCTTTGAAGCTGCTGCTTCCATATCTTTTCCCACACCCAATACTGAACCTTAACTAAAATGCCTGTCAGGATTGTTTTTATGTCAGATGGGACCAGCACACCTTTAAAGTGAGGAGAATCTTTCCCAAGCTCTCTCTCCACTTTGCTAGGCTGTCGCAAGGCTGCAGGTGACTGTGATTCCCATCGTGGGTTGTTACCCTGAGGGCTGTGCACACCTGATGCCACTGCAGGGTCTGGCTGACCGGCTGTATCGCAGGCTTCAGCCTCTCCACTTTTCGGCCCCCAATCCCGGGGTGTGAACGAGGGAGCGTGGGGATCTGGAAGTGGGCGGTGGTCAGGGGTGGGACTGCAGTTGATATGAGCAGTCCAGGCGCGGGGTGGGGCGGGGATCTCCCTCGGGCTGGGGCAGGGACCTCCGGCGCGAGGGGAGGGACCCGACGCGAAGACAGCATCGGCCGCGGGGGGGGAGCCCGACGTGGGGCCAATCGACGCGAAGGGGAAGGAGCCGTGGGAGGGGCTGGGAGGATTCGTGGGCTTTCGGCGTGAGGCTGCGCAGTGGGCGCATGGGTGTAGGCACGGCGCCACGAGGCCGCCGCCATCTTTAAACTCGGAACAATGGGGGAGCGCAGCCGGCGCGAGTTTGACTGAGGGCTCGGAGAAAGGGTTTGGGGTGAAGCTCGCTATGAGGGAATCAGTCTCATAGCGGGGAGAACTGAGGGGCGCGCTTCCCTGTAGCGGGGAAGAGGGATTGGGAAAAGGGGAATTAGGAACGTGGGGTGGGTGAGTCGGGGATTTCGAACTTTCAGGACAATTACGCAAAGTATAACAAATTACAATCAACAACGGGAAAAATTTTCGGACAGAAACATCACCCCCTCTCTCCACTGCCTCTAAACGTTTTTCTACTAACTCCCAAAAACTCAGAGTTTTAACAGAAGAAGCAGAAGCAAGAGGGACATAGGCAAAGATCCATTTAACAAAACGTTTCCAAGCCTTCTTATTAGCATTCCCGTTTTTTAACTTTAGGGTCTCTTTAACTTGGACATAAAACTCCTGCTCTATTCGGGACAGCTTAATACCCATTGTCTCCGAATAAAAGCCTCCTTGCTCTTTTTATACGGTACAAAACTCTTCCCTCGAGCCTGATTCCCGCTGCCTATCGCGGATTAGACCTCACCGTCTGCGCTCGGTTCTCGGTGGCTTTCCCGCCGCTATCACGGGCACCGAGCTTCGCCGCCGCGCGCGGATCCTGGTCCTTTCCCACCGCGCCTCGCAGCCGCCAAACCTCACCGCTCCGTGCGGGTCTTGGTTCCTCGATCCCAGCTTCAGTTGCCGTCACCGGCTCCGGAGGGAGAAACATCCAAAAGAGCAAGGGTCTCTGGTCTCGTCAGTTCGCTCAGCTAGCGTACACACTTCAGACGCTCCAGAACGGTTGCTGACGGCCCCTGCCAGCCCCCCGCTAAAACGCGGAAGTTCTCGCTAGGGGAGCGACGTCCCGAAGGCGCAGTCCGGACCGCTGCTGCGTATCCAGGTCGCTCGCAGGGAACCCCGAGAGGTCGGAGTCTCTGTTCGGTGCGCCACTTGTTGCGTTCCCTGCTTCAGTCCCACCCTGGTACCGGCAGCGGAGTCCTAGCCCTATCCTAGGAAGCCGTTCGCCCTCGGGAAGGCACCCTCGGAGTGCTGACTATGAGCACAGCTGGCCCGCGTTCGGTCCGGGGAGATGTTGCCCCCGGAGCGTGGTGAAACAGCAAAGAACTACCAGAGAAGGAGGTCTCTTGGTATGTGATTTCGGTAGGTTTATTGCCTCCAAAGGGAGCACATGGACCAAGAGCCAAGAGCAGCTTATTACATCGGTATTTAAGGGAGGAACAACACCCAATAGGATGAGGGCAGGGGGCAATACAGGGGAGGGGCTGGGGTACATGATCAAATGGGGTTTAGGGAGGGGAGGGGAACAGAGAGAACAACGAATGAACTATGGAGTGACAGGGAATTTCCCAGAGTGGGAATACATAACAGAATAGTCCAGTAACCAATAGCAGGAGCTTGGGTCCGTGGATTGGTGGTCCAACTGCTGCCCCTGGGAGCTCCGGGGGGAAACCCTCTGTCCGTGGAACCTGTCCGGAAGTCCTCTGGTTCCGAACCACCGCAACACTTGTTCTATTTTTTTTCCCACTGTAATAAAACTGCCTTTTCTTACCCTGATAGTCTTTTTCAATTTTATCCTCTCCCCTCTCCCAGTGGGAGAGGGAGTGATAGAGTGACTGAGGGGGCACCTGGCACCTGGCCGGGGTCAACCCACGACACATACATACAGGATGAAGAAAGTTAGAACAAGGTAAAATGAAATGCTGACAGGATAAAATACTTCCAAGAAAATATTGGTTAAAAAATGTCATAATAGATATTTAAATTAGAAATATACCACTAATCAGAATGTGAGAAACAAAATGTATGAGGTACACACACACACACACACACACACACACACACAAACCTGAAGCCAGCTATCATGGTTAAACAGCAAAGAAGATAAGTAATAGGAACAAAAAGTCAACTTTCCAGAAAGGGAGGCTTTACAACACAAAGACACAGAAGAGGATAAAATGTCAAGTTAGATAGAAAACTGCAATGAGGGAAGCTAGAAGACAATGAAAAAAAAATCAAAGTATTTTAGGGAGAAATTTGCTAGCGGCATGAAAACTAGTAATGAAAATTTTCAAATACATTAGAAAAAGGAAACATGCTAGAGAATTTACAAGGCTGACAGATCATGCCATAAGAAAAAAAATTCAAGCAGGGTAAGAAAAACAGCAAAAGCAAATTAATTTTATGTACTGTTCACTGAACACAGGCTAGAAAGTTTTCAATACAAGGTTTTATGTAAATTGGTGGCTTTAAAACTAAGTATTTGCCCTAATATAAAAAAATATGCTCTTGAGCTATTAGCACTGAAGCAGCCAGAACCACAAAAGAAGGAAGAGGAGGGACTCACATTCTGTTGTGGGTTTGCCTTGGATAGAGTTTATTTCCTGCCTGCTAACAGTGCTGTGTTTTGGATTCAGGCAGAGAAGAATGTTGCTAACTGATGTTGCTAACAGTGATGTTTTGTGGCCGTTGGTTTGGGCCGGCCAGCTGCCCACCAGGGTCTCAGATGGCAGCCCTATGGCGTGTACAAGCCAGCGTCCCCGACTTGAGCAGGTTCCCTGCTGTGGGGTCTTTCGCCCCTTACCACAGGCTGCGTCCACCCTATACGGTGGCCACTGTAACTGAAGAGCCGGAGTAACGCGGGAGGGTTCTTTCACTCAGGATAATAGAGACACCGTGTTGCTAGCTCTCTGGGCACCCAGGTGAAAGACCTGGGGCACCTTCTGCATCTGACTTTTATTGAGGGATTACAAACCAATCACTGATGGGCTCGGGGGAGGAACCAGGGAGGGATCGGGGGACAGGAACCAACTGGGAAAGGAAGGGGGAGGATCAGGGAAGACTGGCAGGGGATAATACAATCAAGTACTGAGTTCTGGAGCCTAAAGGGGATAAGACAGGAGAGTGGCAGCTGGGGACAGGGTAGCCAGCCCCCAGGAAGCCCAGCCCATGCACAGGGCAAACCACCCCAGGCTCTGCCCCAGGGGAGTCCCCAGCCCCAGGCTTCCTAGTGGGGGGACTTGGAACCACCACAACGTTTTAGTTGTTGCTTAGTAGCATTTGCTCTAAATCCAAGACTTTTCAGTTTCCCAGGCTCTGCCAAGTAGAGGTGAGAAGCACAGGCAGGACAGCTGACTTGAGCTGCCCAAAGGGATATTCCATACCTTGGAGTGCCATGTCCACTACAGAAACTGGGAGGAGTTGGTCAGGAGCTGCTTGGAGACAGGCTGGGCATTGGTCAGTGAATGGTGGGCAAATGTATTGTGCAGAACTTATTTTTATTAGGTTTTATTCCTTTCTCCCATTATTAGTATTGCAACACAGATATTATGTGTAAGTAACCATTTGAGGAAGACTATTCAAGGAAAATATTATATCTACAGAAACATATTATTATATGTATAAATATATAAATAAATGCATAAATATAGTTTTATATACAGTTATATAAAATACTTTAATATATATATATTCATACTGAGGGGTCTTAATAAATTTCCATAGTGTGTCTGAAAAAAGACATTCAGTCTTATGGATAACCCCAAAATATGCATTACTCTTATCTACCATTAAACAAAAAGCAAACCAATGAACAGAACTGTCAGTAGTTTTAATTAATCTGTGAAAAACATGCATTAGGTTCTATCTTCTGTGTGGAGGAGACTGTGATTAATGGTGATTAAATTTTCTTTTTAATTAGAAAAACTGTTGAAGGTTGGATTTAGTTCTTTTCCTCAGCAATTTTTCTCCCATGGCTTGCTAAGACACAAATGACTGGGTACTTAAGAGAAACAAAGCACAAGGCTAGAGCCTTTCTCCTTGGCAGGGTGGGGTAGAATTGCCCCTCATGGAAGCAGGGCTTGACAATGCGAGATGGGGAGAGACTGAAAAGCAAGGGCAGGGGGGAGGTCACGCTCTCTTGCTCAGGACCCTCGGAGCTGGACGGTTGGACCTGCTGTCTGCTGAACCCACGGCCCCCTGAGAAGCCAGCGTGGAGCTGCCGGTCTGTCTGCTGTGAGTTTTTTTCCTCCCTGCCCATCGGGAGCTGCCTGCCACCAGCCTGTCTCTCCCCCTGCTCCTCCTCGCTGCTCCGAATTTCCTCGCTACATTGTGGCGGGGTTTCCCCCCTGCACGTCGAGACCTCTTGCCGTCCCAGCTCCCTGTGTACGGGAATCCTGCTGTGGCACCGACACCAGCTGCCCCCCGAGGGTCTGTGGAGCAAGGGCTCTCCTCCATCCTTCCGTGCCTCGGGCAGCTGCCATTTGCCGTGTGCTACCTGAGCTCACGCTGGAGCGCCCCCTGCAGCCACCAGGGAATCACCACACCCAGAGCGCCCCTTCAGCCACCGGGGAATCATCACACCCAGAGCACCCCTGCAGGCTGTGACTGGAACTGCACCAAAAGGAAAAGGTGCCTGAAGCCGAGCAGGCTGCCACTGGGTTTCTGGTTCTGTTTGTTGGTTAACGTTATAGTTGTTGTTATTTGTCATCTTTGTTCTAGATATTAGTAAAGAACTGTTATTCCTATTCCCATATCTTTGCCTGAGAGCCTCTTGATTTCAAATTTATAATAATTCGGAGGGAGAGGGGTTACAGTTTCCCATTCCAAGGGAGGCTCCTGCCTTCCTTAACAGACACCTGTCCTTCAAAGCGGGACAAAAACCCAACACCCTGTACATTCAAAGTTATAAATTGGAAGTAAAATATTGGGTTAGTCTATACTCCATTCCATTTTTTTCAAAATATCTTGAAGCTACTGAAGGAAGCTCCACCATGATCAATGTCCTGGAAGTCTTTTAAAAATTTATTTTAGATCTGCTATCGAACAGCAAAAGCTAGCAAGAACCCTAGAAGCTTGGTAATGAACTAGTGAAAAGCAGCAGAGTAGTGTTTCTGCCTTTGCTCAGAATTAAGGTGGAAGGCAGGATATCTATTCCTAACCTGGCTGGGGGCTATAGGTGTGCAGTGATTCACAGTGTGCAGCTGCTGAGGCTCAGCTACTTAGAGTTGTTATTCATGAGTGGGAATGCTAAGATCTATTTGTAAGGATGTCACTTGATATGAAGACCACAGATGCCCTGAATGAAGAAAACCTCTTGCACTCCATGTGTAAGTTCATGCAGATGAGGAACTGTGTCACGCATGTTCTGCAGAACATCTGACTGCCCTCTGATCATCTCTCAAAGATTCTGTGGATCATAAAAAGATGCTGCCTTTACCATGCCTCTTCCTCCTTTGTCTCTTTACCATTCAAAGGGATGAGTATCTGAATCTCAGGCCTGGATGTTCTCCAAATTCAAGTATCCAAATGACAGTACTCTTGTGAGAAGGCAAAAAGTTAAATCCATCTGTTCCAGAGAGAAAAAAAAAAAAAATTGAAAGAAAATATCTGAGGCATAGAGGTAAAACTTTTTGGTGTATAAAGCTCTGTTCAGGGCTCTTGTCCTAGCAGCTATTTGGGTCAAAGGAAAGAGAATTCCCTTTTAAATCCTCCAGTAATGCTGCAATAAAACGTAAATATTCATTGCCATCTCGCTCAGCAATTAAAAGAGAATCCATCTTAGTCTGAGTTCCTGAAAATGCTGAGCTCCTTGTTGGACAGACAGAGTCTATTCCCTCCATACAAACTGCAGGCAGGCATGCTTAATCCTGGAACTGGAAATCACTGCACCACTGATCATAGTGAAAAACTTATTTCTCAGTTCATTTCTTTCTGTGCCTGGATGAGCTTAACTGGACCAGGCGATTTTTGCCAAACAAGTATTTGAAGCTTCTCAATCCAGATCAAGGGAGGCAAAAATAAAAAATAATTATGAAAATAGACAAGTTAAGAAGCTGTGCTGACATTCCTCATTATACTAATGAGCAGATTGGTCCCTTTTGCTATGAGGTGGTCATTTCCCTTGGTGAGTGATGGAGGAGAAGAGCAGTCTGTCATTTAGTATAATAGGGGAAGCTATTCTGTGCTTTATAGATGCCTAATCTAACTCTTGAACTAGGCCTACTTGACAGATCATCAACTCCCCAGTGTTTGGGACATTTTCTTATAATAATAAAAATGGAATAGATGAGGATTTCTTTAACAGTGTGACAATCCAGCTACCTTTGGGGGCAGGTCTTGGTGAAATGAATCATTTAGCATTTATTTTGCACTCAGATACCAGACTGCCAAAGAAATGAAAAATTTTGCACTTGGACATGTGTTCAAATAATACAATGCCCTAGTTTAGGGTAAATGTTAGGAGGAAACCTCCGAGGGGGTCTCCTCTAGACAAGCCAATTCCAGCCACCCCTCCCCCAAACTGGTTCGGGAAAAGATTTCCTTAGAGAAAAAAGTGGAAAAAACTATTTATTTAACAAGCAGAATATTCACAAGTATGGAAAAAAAATTGAATTATATAAAACAATGAAACCTCTCCTTTCTACAAAGAGATGGTAGATCCAGAGAGTCCTTCTGTGGGTGTGACTGTGTCAGCCTCAGTCCCTCCAGAGGCTGGGGCCGATGGCCAGGCCTGGCTGCAGAGTCAGGGCGACACCCGGGGGATTGTCTTGATGTCTTGGACCACAGAGATGCTGACCAGTCCCAGAAGAAAAAAAACAGCAAAAGAAACAAAGTCTCTCTCTCTCTGCAAAAGCCGAGAGATCTCTGAGAGCACTCCGCTGCGAACTCCAAGAGCACACAGAGAGCTTATCTCTATTTTTCTGTCCCCGCTTCGAGCGCAGTTGTCAGAGACTGAAAATAGTTCATCCCTCAAACATTGATATAAAGTTTTGATCAGAGAAGCTTCCCTGAAGATACCTGACTGGGACTTTGGACTGAGCTAAACTGCTGAGATTAGATAAAGGGAAAAGCCTATAGTTCAGTCATCTGTCTGAGGGAAAGGAATCGTCTGCAGAGCCTGGGGCCACCAGCTGTACTGAGAATCATTTCTGGCTGAGTTTGGGGTGGGGGGGGCAAAGCACAGCTCACAGAAGCCACGTTTGCATAGTCTTAGCCCCCAGCTGAAAGGGGGAGGAGGATGGCGTAACCTCTGATCAGAGGCAATACACACGCATCCTCCAGTACACAAACTGGCCCAGCTGTGAAGCCTCCCCAACCCCACAAGCCACATCCACGGGACTCTCACGTGAGAGGCAGCTGAGAGGGAGTCACAATCTATCACAGACCCCCCAAAGTGCTCCCCAGACGCCTTGCACCACAGGACTGCACGTGATGCATGCAGAGTCTGCTGCTAGAGGCTGCCCCCTCCTCCGGGGGGAAATGTCTGGATATTTCCACCTGGCCTGAGTGTATATTAACCCATGGCACTCTGTGCTTTTGGGGGGACTTCCACCACCGAGACCACCTGAAGAGGACATCAGAACACCAATGGGACCCATGGAGTGGTGATACCTTTTTGTCCCTGTCCCTCTCTGTCCCCCCCATCTTTCTCCCTACTCTCTCTTTTCTCTCTTTTCTTCTCTCTCTCTTTCTTATTTCTCCCTACTCCCTCTTTTCTCTCTTCTCTCTCTCTCTCTCTCATATTTACTATCAAAATAAAACCCATACTATTGATTGGCATATGGTCTCGCTTGTACCTTAATTCGGGCAGAGGTATCTCTAAAGAACTTTAATAATTAGATCGTAACATTTTTGGCGTAGTCAGCAGGATAACATTCTCTGACCCGAAGTGCCTTTCATAACAGTATTGTCTCCTCTCCCAAAATTCTGCATGCTTTGAAATTTTACTGTAATTATTCTCTAATGGGTTGTGGAGCTTAATGTCTCACCTGTAATAGACTGAACTCTTGAAAATTCTGATACAACTTTTCCTGAAGATGTTGTAAGGTTTGAATTCACTTTTATGTCTTTTGTTGTGTAAGTTTCAGTCCTAAAGCCAATTCTGCTGCTTGTGTCTTGTGGGGAGGCCCTCCCGTCTGTTGTTGTAGTAAAAGCCTCTCCTTGGTGCTTTGTGCAGAGCCTAAAAACTCCTATTACATGGTGTTGTGCGGAGCCTAAAAAACTCCTGTTTTGAGGGGACCCACGCCCCTACTTTGTGCAGAGCCAGAAAACTCCTAGTACGTGGTGTTGTGCGGAGCCTAAAAAACTCCTGTTTGGAGGGGACCCACACCCCTACTTTGTGCAGAGCCAGAAAACTCCTGTTACGTGGTGTTGTGCGGAGCCTAAAAAACTCCTGTTTGGAGGGGACCCACACCCCTACTTTGTGCAGAGCCAGAAAACTCCTATTACGTGGTGTTGTGTGGAGCCTAAAAAACTCCTGTTTGGAGGGGACCCACGCCCCTACTTTGTGCAGAGCCAAAAAACTCCTTTTTAGAGGGGACCCACACCCCTATAGTACTCTTGTGTTGTGTCTTGTGTAAAGTCAGAATTGTCCTGAAGTCAGTCTATAAAATAACCTTAGAGAAAATAAATTATCCTGTCCTTTTAACCTGGTTCGAGAACGAACCGAGTTTTTTTTTCTGGTCTTTTACAGGTAAAAATCTAAACACGAAAAAATGAAGAAGAAACCCTTCGCATAATTTATACCCCACTATGTCTTCTCATTTCATTTCTAAAAATAATTGTAACTTTAATATGTGTAATATGTCTCATCCAAAAGTCAACATATCACTGAACCCCAAAAAACTGGCATACCTGAGGGGGTTGGGAAAAGTACATTGCTATCAAAGATCGCATCATCTCCCCAAATGTATTTAATAAATTATAATGACACTTGGACTTGCAAGACAAGCAACTATTCTGCACCGCTTAAATTAGCTTGAAAATGCTCTGATAGAAAATTTTATTCACAGCTGAGTTTAACTCAACATGCTAGTTTAAAATGTGGGATAGTACTCCTGTCTATTTACCCAAATCGAGTCTAAAACTACAACCTATCTCTAGAAAATCTCACATCACGGGTGCATACCCTCAGTGATTAAACCAGGTATGCACTCAGAAAACTTAACTTGCAAGTCCAACCAGTGTTAAAAATAGCTTTACAAAATCGCTTAGCATTAAACATGTTGTTACTAAAAGAGCAAAGTGGATGTGAAATGTTAAAGCTTACTAAAACTGAATGTTGTATTACTGTTCACAATGCCACAGTGTCAACTGAAGAAGCTCGAGCCAAGATGAAAGAAATTGCTGATCAAACATCAGAACTTTTCCAATCACTCCAACCCAAAAAGTGGTTTCAAGGAGCAGACCCCACCTCCCAGCTGATGTCCATACGCCACTCTTTGTGCCTAACAGGCTAGGAACAATACCTAATGAAAAATTAGATTAATGATTGCAATTGGATTTATATTCTTAATGATTGAAACAGCTATTGTACGCTGTATAATTACCTGTATTATTGCTTCTGCTTCTTCTATCTTTTCTCCTATCTTTTCTCCTATCTTTTCTCCTATCTTTTCTCCTATCCGCTATGTAGGTATCACCCCCGTGGACAACCCATAAACTGAAGATCACCGAGAAAGAGACATTAATTACAATGTCTGAGTCACGGGGTGGCTGTCAGAGACTGAAAATAGTTCATGCCTCAAACATTGGTATGAAGTTTTGATCAGAGAAGCCTCCCTGAAGATACCTGTCTAGGACTTTGGACTGCGCTAAACTGCTGAGATTAGATAAAGGGAAAAGCCTATAGTTCAATCATCTCAGTCTAAAGGAAAGGAATTCGTCCACAGAAGCTGAAGTCACCAGCTGTACTGAGAATCATTTCTGGCTGAGTTTGGGGTGGGGGGGCAAAGCACAGCTCACAGAAGCCACGTTTACACAGCCCTCCCCCAGCTGAAGGGGGGAAGAGGATGGCGTAACCTCTGATCAGAGGCAATACACACGCATCCTCCAGTACACAAACTGGCCCAGCTGTGAAACCTCCCCAACCCCACAAGCCACATCCACGGGACTCTCACGTGAGAGGCAGCTGAGGGGGAGTCATAATCTATCACAGACCCCCCAAAGTGCTCCCCAGACGCCTTGCACCACAGGAGTGCACGTGATGCATGCAGAGTCTGCTGCTAGAGGATGCCGCCTCCCCCAGGGGGACATGCCTGGACATTTCCACCTGGCCTGAGTGTATATCAACCCATGGAACTCTGTGCTTTTGGGGGGACTTCCACCACGGAGACCAGCTGAAGAGGACATCAGAACACCAATGGGACCCATGGAGTGGTGATACCTTTTTGTCCCTGTCCCTCTCTGTCCCCCCAATCTTTCTCCCTACTCTCTCTTTTCTCTCTTTTCTTCTCTCTCTCTCTTTCTTATTCCTCCCTACTCCCTCTTTTCTCTCTCTTCTTCTCTCTCTCTCTCTCATATTTGCTATCAAATAAAACTCATACTATTGATTGGCATATGGTCTCGCTTGTACCTTAATTCGGGCAGAGGTATCTCTAAAGAACTTTAATAATTAGATCATAACAACAGTCTCCGAAGGAATTTCCGGGGGAGTAAGGTGTAACTCCTGTAGACAAACTGTGCGCGTTTTCTCTCCCCCCCTTCACTCTCTTCACTCTCTTCACTCTCTCTGTCTCTCTGGGCCTAACTTAAAGCTACAGAATTTAATACCCAGCATAAGCAGGACAGACGATTGGGGATACAAGCATCTTACAGTCAACCCAGGACATTCCATCCCTTATCCCCATATCATCAGCTCACTACCAAAACTAATATATTCTGATTCTAAACACACATACATTATACACGCATATATGTATGCATATATACAGTATACAGCTATATATAGAAAATGGCAGTGAAATCCAGCAAATAGTGATATTTAAACATGGTTCTCACCCAATAATCAGATCTTCCTGGGGTACACATCATTTTGTTCCATCTTTCTGCATTATCCACCATGTGTAACCTGGTCCCTGAGCAAAGACAACCCCACGGATGGGTTTGTCTGTATTGGAGGCAGAATTGACCCAAATAGTCTTCCCTAACAGACCTCTAACATGAACCACTGGGACCTTGTCTCCATCTACTGTGTGCAGGAGCTCAGATTGGGCAGGCCCTGTTCGGTTGGTAGAGCCTCGAGTGTTAACTAACCAGGTGGCCTTTGATTAATGCTGTTCCCAATTTTTGAAAGATCCCCCACCCAATGCTTTCAAGGTGGTTTTGAGCAGGCCATTGCACCTCTCCACTTTGCCTGAAGCTGGTGCGTGATAGGGGATATGGTACACCCATTCAATACCATGTTCTCTAGCCCAGGTGTTGATAAGGGTGTTCTTGAAATGAGTCCCATTGTCTGACCCAATCCTCTCAGGGGTACCATGCCTCCAAAGGACTTGCTTTTCAAGGCCCAGAATGGTGTTCCGGGCAGTGGCATGAGGCACAGGGTAGGTCTCCAACCATTCCGTGGTGGCTTCTACCATCGTGAGCACATAGCGTTTACCTTGGCGTGTCTGGGGCAGTGTGATGTAATCAACCTGCCAAGCCTCTCCATACTTATATTTGGACCACCGTCCACCATACCATAGGGGTCTCACTTGCTTTGCCTGCTTAATTGCAGCACACGTCTCACAATCATGGATCACCTGGGAGATTCTGTCCATGGTTAGATCCACCCCTTGGTCTCGTGCCCACTTATAGATGGCATCTCTACCCTGATGACCTGAGGCATCATGGGCCCATCGAGCTAGGAACAACTCTCCCTTGTGTTGCCAATCTAAGTCTATCTTTGACACCTCTGTCTTTGCAGCCTGATCTACCTGCTTGTTGTTCTGGTGTTCCTCATTAGCCCGACTCTTAGGGATATGGACATCTACATGGCGGACTTTCACAGGTAGCTTCTCTACTCAGGCAGCGATGTCTTTCCACTCTTCAGCAGCCCAGATTGGTTTTCCCCTACATTGCCAATTGGCCTTCTTCCACTTCTCCAGCCATCCCCACAGAGCATTGGCTACCATCCATGAATCAGTGTAAAGGTAGAGTTTTGGCCACTTCTCTCTTTCAGCAATGTCCAGGGCCAGTTGAACGGCTTTGAGCTCAGCGAGTTGACTTGATCCACCTTCTCCTTCTGTAGCTTCTGCAACCTGTCTTGTGGGGCTCCACACAGCTGCTTTCCACTTTCATTTCATCCCTACAATACGACAAGAACCATCAGTAAAAAGAGCACAGCGTGCTTCTTCTGCTGGCAGTTGATTGTATGGTGGAGCTTCCTCAGCCCGTGTCACTTGCTCTTGTTCCTCTTCATCAGTGAGACCAAAGTTTTCACCTTCAGGCCAGTTTGTAATTATCTCCAAAATCCCAGGGCGATTCAATTTTCCAATGCGGGCGCATTGTGTTATGAGGGCAATCCACTTACTCCATGTAGCACTGGTGGCATGGTGTGTAGAGGGAATCTTTGCTTTGAACATTCACCCCAGCACCGGTAGTCGGGGTGCCAGGAGGAGTTGTGCTTCCGTGCCAATTACCTCCGAGGCAGCTTGAACTCCTTCATAGGCGGCCAAGATTTCCTTCTCTGTGGGGGTGTAGTTGGCTTCGGACCCTCTATAACTTCGACTCCAGAATCCCAGTGGTCGGCCCCGAGCCTCCCCAGGCACCTTCTGCCAAAGGCTCCATGACAGACCATGGCTCCCGGCTGCAGAGTAGAGCACGTTCTTCACATCTGGTCCTGTCCTGACTGGGCCAAGCGCTACCACATGAGCAATTTCCTTTTTGATCTGGGTGAAGGCTTGTTGCTGTTCAGGGCCCCAGTGAAAATTGTTCTTTTTGCGGGTGACCAGGTAGAGAGGGCTCACAATCTGGCTGTACTCAGGAATATGCATTCTCCAAAAGCCTATGGCGCCTAGGAAAGCTTGTGTTTCCTTCTTGCTGGTTGGTGGAGACATTGCTGTAATCTTGTTGATAACCTAAATGGGAATCTGATGCCGTCCATCTTCCCACTTTACCCCTAGGAACTGGATCTCTCAAGCAGGTCCCTTAACTTTGCTCTTCTTGATGGCAAAACCAGCTTTTAAGAGAATCTGGATAATTTTTTATCCTTTCTCAAATACTTCCATTGCTGTGTTCCCCCACACAATGATGTCATCAATGTACTGGAGATGTTCTGGAGCCTCACCCTTTTCTAGTGCAGCCTGGATCAGTCCATGGCAGATCGTGGGGCTGTGCTTCCACCCCTGGGGTAGCCAATTCCAAGTGTACTGCATACCCCTCCAGGTGAAGGCAAACTGGGGCCTGCATTCTGCTGCCAAAGGAATGGAGAAAAATGCATTTGCAAT
The DNA here is from genome assembly GCA_034509425.1 of Eopsaltria australis. Taxonomy (NCBI): domain Eukaryota; kingdom Metazoa; phylum Chordata; class Aves; order Passeriformes; family Petroicidae; genus Eopsaltria; species Eopsaltria australis. The sequence goes on from JAVTVJ010000425.1 coordinate 409,358, forward strand.
GTCAGTAGTGGCGTACCATTTTTCTGCTTTGGACTCCAGCTCGTACTGGAGTTCCAGCATGTCCGGCACAGCAGCACTCAATGGTGGAGTCACTTCACTCAAGGCACGATAGTCCACAGTCAATCTCCATTCCCCTTCAGACTTGCGCACAGGCCAGATGGGACTGTTGAAGGGTAAGTGGGTTTTGCTGACCACCCCTTGGCTCTCCAGCTCACGAATCAGCGTGTGGATGGGAATCACAGCATCTCGAGTTGTTCTGTACTGTCGGCGGTGCACTGTCGAAGTGGCAATTGGTACTCGTTGATCTTCTCCCTTCGGAAGCCCAACTGCACATGGGTTCTCTGATAGTCCAGGCAAGGTGTTCAATTGCTTAACGCCCTCTGTCTCCATAGCAGCTATCCCAAAAGCCCACCTGAGTCCTTTTGGGTCTTTGAAATAGCCATTTTGGAGGAAATCTATGCCCAAAATGCATGGGGCCTCTGGGACAGTCACAATAGAATGTTTCTTCCACTCATTTCCAGTCAGGCTCACCTCAGCTTCCACCAAAGTCAAATCCTGTGATCCCCCTGTCACGCCAGCGATAGAGACAGATTCTGCCCCCACATGTCTTGATGGGATTAATGTGCACTGTGCACCAGTGTCAACCAAAGCCTCATATTTTTGTGGTTCTGATGTGCCAGGACAACGAATCCACACAGTCCAAAAAACACGGTTTTCCCTAGCCTCCACCTGGCTGGAGGCAGGGCCTCTCTAAGCCTGGTTGTCCTTCTTTCTCTGGGTGTACATCTTGGAGGTTCCTTCAAGGGGATAGAACATGTCGTCATCATCATACCTGGCAGATCGGCTATGGGCAACTGGAGCTGCTTCCTTTCTGGTAGAACTTCCTTTCTGAGTCTTAGCCTCCTTCAATTCACATACTCGTTGTGCCAGAGCAGGAGTGGGTTTTCCATCCCACCTTCTCATGTTTTCCCCACAATCATACAGGAAAAACCACAGATCACGTCGTGAGGGGTACCTTCTCTCCTTGTCTGGGGGACGTCTACGTTTGGTAACAGGACCTCTGAACTGTACTGCTGAGATTTGGAGAAGGTCCTCTTTAATCTCATTTCTGAGCCTCTTGTGATTCTCTTCCATCTTATCTTCCATTTTCTGTAGACATTCTTCCACAGCTGCAATTCTTGCATGTGTTGGACCATTCACGGCATCTGCATATGCTCGGAGTTTCCTCGCCATATCAAGCACAGTCTCGTCTCCATCATCTCGCTTCATTATTGCTAGAGTATTAGAATGTTCTTCTGGCCCAAGTCGTATAAGTCTTCGCCACATTATGGGTGTACATATTACCAAGTCTGGATTCCTAGGTGTATTTGGATCCTCTGAGAAAACAATCTCTGCCACTGCCATTTCTCTCAAGCATTGGATCCCTTGTTCTATTATTTTCCACTGGGTCTGCAGCATATAGAGATCATCTGTACACAGATATCTGCGTGCCACAGCTCCCAAGACTAATGACCAGAGACTCTTAGGGCAAGCCCCCTTTACCGTTTCCTGGTCGATAACCGGTTCATGTGACAGGTGTCCCAAATGCCTCGCTTCAGTACCATTTAGAATTGTAACATTGTCTGCAGCATCCCAAAGACGGACTAACCAACTAATTATAGATTCATCAGGTCATCGAGTGTAATCCTTTCTTAGGCCACAAAGGTCCTTCAGGGAAAGAGACTCAATAGTGTCTTCTGCTCTTGAGTCAGTTGCTGCCCCTGAGGGTCCTCCACCACCATCGCCATCATCATCACCATCATCATCCACTGGTCAATCAGTTTTGATTTTGCGCTTCTGTCCCGCAGCAGCGACCGGCAGTGGCTTAGGCTCACTGTCTGGTTTAGCTGCGGGCTTAGGCTCACTGTCTGGTTTAGCTATGGGCTTAGGCTCACTATCTGTTTTAGCTACTGGCTTGGGCTCACTGTCTGGTTTAGTTGCAGCCTGAGTGACTGGGGTATCTACTGCAGCCTGAGTGACTGGGGTGTCTACTGCAGCCCGAGTGACTGGGGTATCTACTGATTCATCTTCCTGCCCCCCTGCCTCTATCTGCTGCCCTACAGTATCAAGCAACGTGTGATAAGCATATGCCAGGGCCTAGCTTATTGCAATGATCCTTTCCTCCTTAGAAACATCATTACATTTCTCTTTCAGATATTTTGCCACCTCAGCTGGTCACGTGGAAAGTCCCAAGCTATGGGTTCTGAGAATTCCTTCAAGATCTGGCCCATATCCTCCCATTCCCCACACCACTTGGGATTTTCCACAACTGGGTCCATTACTGGATCAGGTGTCTCCTCAGTCCCTCTGGACATATCAGCTCTGATTCTTGAAAAGTTGTAAACCATATAGAGGAAACCCACCAGCTGAAATATCTGAAATATCAGAAGGGTGGTATCTTTGGCATCCGGGAAAACTGAACATTCTCAAAAAATGATGTAACAGACTGAAAGGAGAAGAAGGAAAGGAAAGGCTGGGAAGCCTCACCCCCTGCTCCTCCTCTAACAAACTGGGTGCAATTACTAACAAACTGCCAAAACATGCTACTGAAACTAGGATGCAGGGCAGGATAGAGAAACAACAAACCATACATATTTTGAACAATCCCCAGTACCTTTGCTACCTCTCTATAAATCATTATCACCATGCCCAGCAAAATAGCAACTTTAATCCGTGCCCCTCTATTGTAAAAACTCCGTGCCAAGGACAATACTGGAGCTCTCTGTGGATAGGAAAACAAACCTAGGGACCAGTAAGCTATAAACACCTCAAACAAGCCTAGGGACAAGAGAGACATGGCTACCCCCATGCAGAGGGACACTATGAACTCAAGCAACATGGCTACTGACTGCTTTACAGAGTTAGCACAACCAAAATGCAATCAGTACAAGTTTTTTCCACTTTCTCAAGCCACGCATTGGGTGCCAAAATATTTGTCCTAGTTTAGGGCAAATGTTAGGAGGAGACCTCCAAGGGGGTCTCCTCTAGACAAGCCAATTCCAGCCACCCCTCCCCCAAACTGGTTCGGGAAAAGACTTCCTTAGAGAAAAAAGTGGAAAAAACTATTTATTTAACAAGCAGAATATTCACAAGTATGGAAAAAAAATTGAATTATATAAAACAATGAAACCTCTCCTTTCTACAAAGAGATGGTAGATCCAGAGAGTCCTTCTGTGGGTGTGACTGTGTCAGCCTCAGTCCCTCCAGAGGCTGGGGCTGATGGCCAGGCCTGGTTGCAGAGTCAGGGCGACACCTGGGGTATTGTCTTGATGTCTTGGACCACAGAGATGCTGACCAGTCCCAGAAGAAAAAAAAACAGCAAAAGAAACAGAGTGTCTCTCTCCCTGCAAAAGCCGAGAGATCTCTGAGAGCACTCCGCTGCGAACTCCGAGAGCACACAGAGAGTTTATCTCTATTTTTCTGTCCCCGCTTCGAGCACAGTCTCCAAAGGAATTTCCGGGGGAGTAAGGTGTAACTCCTGTAGACAAACTGTGTGCGTTTTCTCTCCCCCCCTTCACTCTCTTCACTCTCTTCACTCTCTCTGTCTCTCTGGGCCTAACTTAAAGCTACAGAACTTATTACCCAGCATAAGCAGGACAGACGATTGGGGATACAAGCATCTTACAGTCCACCCAGGACATACAACAATAGTACTGTGGTAAGGAATAAGGAACAACCAGTACAAGCAAAATATTGAATAACTTATTCTCCATTAGGTGCCCTGAATAAGGCAAGAATCCTATTGGAAGAGCTATGTTTTTTTTCTGTTTCACATTGTAAAGAGTGTTTATACATGAAACGATAAAATTAAAGCTACAAATATAATTAATTCTGATGTTTCTTTTCTTTGGATTTATTTGTTGGATTTTACAATTTTTAATTAATATTTTAATTTGTTTATGTACAATACATGACCTACTTCAACTGTCTATCTCTGCTAGAGGTGCCTTTCAGAACAGATTTTAAACCGTTGATTTTTCAGATTGATGTGACTGCATTTTTTTCCACTGTGAGTTGCATTCAATTGCTAATAATAATAGAAATGAAATAATAACAGCAAAAATATAATATAAAGGTAAACACAAAAGCTATGAGAATAATTCAAAGTGTCTGTGGAGAATCTAGGTGAACCTAAAATAACCTAAATCTCTGATAGCCAGAGATTTCTTTTCCATAATTTTCTTCTATAAGTCCTCTCTTTCATCTTGGAAAACATTCTCATCCTCAGAATCAAGTTCAGGATGGGACAAATAGTTATAACAAAATCATTTATACAAGTACTGACTTTTATATACAGATACCAAATTTTACATTAAAAATAGCACAAGTTAATATATAAAATATATGAGTGCTGGTTATTGAGGAAAATTTAATGTTTTCATATGTGCTCTTGATGCCTTTTTCTGGTCTTAGGAAATAAAGGCTCAGACACAGTTAGAGGGTTGGGGGTCGTTTACCTCGGTATTTTAATAGGATCCCATTCGATGGCTTCTGCCATCCAGGTAGAACGTGTTGCAAAAAGCCCCGTCCCCCCCAATCAAGTATACAATTAAAGACTCTACACATTAGCATATCTAACAGGAGGGCCCAATAAGGGGCCTGGGTGGGCTAACTTCTAGTTTACAAAATCTGTCCTACTAGGAGACCTTGAGTGGTTACGAAAATAGTGTTTGGTCTTCTAACTCTACGTAGTTTCAGGGGTGTTTAGTCTACCGGCCTACTAAACACCATGAAACTGGGCTAAGCTATCACCTAAAGCATCACAAGTATGCATGCTGATACTTGTGAATATAGGGAACAGTGTAAGAAGTATTTAGAAGAAAAGCAGAAAAAATCCTTCAGGCATCATTTTGCTCATCTTAACCTTCCTTCTGATTTTTTGTGGGGAGAAATGTTGTTGGATCAGATTTGGAAGGGAAATTCAGTGTTCATCTGCTAAGTTTGCTTTGATTTGGAAAAGCTTCAAAGTATTCATTTTATTACACCATTGCAAGACTTCTGATATGTCATTAATAACTAAAGATACAGAAGAAAAGTCAAAGTCACTCTTACTGCAAAAAAGGTTTAATGAAAATGTTATATATATATATATATAACATTTTTAGCTGTTCCTGATAATTTGGAGATGTTTTCCAGAAAGCATCACTTTATCTCAAACATGCTCCATGACCTCTGAGCATTAGCTAAGAATTCAGCATGGGACAGTATTTTAAATTTTTATGCAGTTATTTGCCACCTTGATTAAATAGTATCGAACCATGGGATCTCAGTCCTTATTTCAGGTCCCTGTTATCTCCAATACAGATGGCTCAGGATTTAATTTTATAAGTATAAAAATAAAAAGATAGAAGCCGTTGGGGGGAGTGACGGCGTTCTTCCTTCTCTTCCACTGTCCCGGGAGCCCCCGAGCCGCCTGCTGGTGGTTGCTCCTAGCTCGCCTGAGGGACCTCGAATGCCCTAACCTCAAGGTGGGCAGACGAGGGAGACACGCAGCCTCGTCAGGGACTAGGAGCGTTGGTGGGTCGCAGGTTATTCCCGGAATCACAGTAGGACTGCGGAGAATGAAGAGCGACTCTTTGACTGGGTAGCAGAGAAAGGTTTAATATCTCTGAATCCTGGGGCCAAAGAGCCTTGAGCTAGCTCGTGCAACGGCTTATAATGGAACTGATCAACCAATCACAAAAGGGTACTGGGGAGGAGTTGGGGAGAAGCTGGGGAGATGCAACCAACAGGATGGGAACAGGGGAGGAGACGAGGGTAATTAATTAATCACAACATACAGAACTCTGAACTTTCCAGAACAGGGGGAAGACTTGAACTTGGATTGACAACACACTGAACTAATAATTACATACTGGGAGGAACTCGGGGGAGTGGTCCAGCTCAGGGCTAGACCACGGTGGTTTCTAATGCAGGGGTGGCACTCAGGCTCGCCCACCAGGAGCGGCCCAGGGGCTTTTTTGCTTTTTGTTCTATATCTACCACCCCAACATATAAGATTTTCCTTTTCCCCTTCTTTTCTTTTTCCTATTTTTTTTTTTTCTTGCGGCTTTGAGCAGCACATGGAAGGGAGAAGACTGACAGGCAGCAGCAAGTGATGGGGACATGCTGCCTTTGTCTGCAGGGCAGTGAAATCACCAGGCAAGACCAGTCCCACTGCACCTCAGTGGGGTGAGTGGCACAGGCTGGGCATGGCAGCTGTGCTCAGCCCAGAGTCCAGGTGACCAGAGAAGTCCATGGCAATGAAGCAAGTCCAAGATCTGCCTGGGAAGTCAACTCTGAGGACCAGGGTCAAGCTCAGCACATCCAAGGCATGTTTGAAGTGTAACTCAGGCAAAGACCAGGACAGGTTCTGGACCTAAGTGCAGCTCCTGAGGAAAGGCCCAATAGACCTCTTTTTCAAACAAACCAACAAGTTTACACAGCTGCTCCACATCAGAGCTGACCTCCAACATCACCAACCAAACTTCTGGAGAGGCAGTGTCTGCACTCAGGTCTCCTACACAGACCTGGTTATGCAGGTCACCGGCCGTAATGTGACAGCATGTCACGATCTGTTATGTCCACCACAGCCACATGCCACATTAAAAGCCCTGTCAAGTAGCTGTGCCTACCATGTGAGCACAGAACAGCCCTGCAGCTGGGCAGGGTGCAAAGCTGATTTTTAATTCCTTTTATTGTCCCCTGGCTGTAACCGTTTTTCTCACTCCAGCTGTGTTTGGGTGGTGAGTCATCCTCAGTGCTAAGGGTGTAAGAAGAACTCACAGAAACATAAGGAACAGACATTACACAGCTGAATGGTCAAATTTTCATGAGTCTCTTAGATTTTCATGAAGTGAGAATCACAAGTCTCATATTTAATTCATGAAGGGAAATAACTTAAAATTCCTTCTATGCAAAAGCCTTAGAATACAAGTGTTGCATACTGAATAATCATGCTCTACAGTGAGGACCTATATAAAAAAGTTCCTCCATCCATACAAAACGTGGAGTTGGTAGGACTGTGAGGTAGGACCAAGAGGAAAATCCTGTTCCTCTCTGTGCTGGCAATGAGCCCTTGGAGCACAGAAATCTGTATCTGCTACACTTGGCAGTGGGCAGAAGTATCCTGACTGCACATACTTCAGAGACTCACTGGAAGTGAACAGATCTAGACTAAGTCATTTTGATACTTCTGAGATAGGAAGAGATAATAAAATTCATATTTTGGAAAAGAGCAAACATAAGCCACTGTGGCGGTGGTCCAGGCACCTAAGCAGCGTGAAACCCTTTCCCCCCTGAGAAGGCTTTGGATAAAGGAGCCCAAGGACTAAGACCCCCTGGGGTGGAGTTCAGAGTGGATAGCCCCAAAGAGGGGCTGAGCTTCAAGAGGGCTGGCTGCCCTCTCATCATTTGCCTAGCCATCTGCCACTCTCCTGCCTGTTATCCCCTTGTTCCAGAATGTTCGTTGTTATTCGGTTCATAATTGTAGTATTCCCCTGACAGTCTCTCTCTCTCATCCCTTCTTCCTTCCCCGTTGGCCCCTGTCCCTTTGTCCCTCCCTGGTTCCTCCCCTGTGCCCCTTCGTGATTGGTTGTTGCCCTCAGAATAAAGTCTGATGCACGCTGAGCACCGAGGTCTTTGACTCGGACGCCCAGACTGCAGTTAACTTCGTCATTACTGTGTGTCTATTACTCCGGGTGAAAGATCCCTCCCTATAGCAGCACTCTGGCTCTGTGGCTACAGTGTGGCTGCCTTCGCAGGAGGCACAGCCTGTGGCCAGAGATCATTGGTCTTGACTGCAGTGAACCTGGTCAGGGACACTCACAGTAACCGCCGTTGGGCTGCTGACCGGACCCTTGCAGTCAGCTGTCCAGCTCGTGTGAAAACGACAAGTGGCGCCCCGAACAGGGACCTCGTAGCGGTCAGCTAGCAGTCCCTGCCGAGTGTCCTTGACCACCGTGTGGCCAAGAATCCACCATTGGTGCGACCACCGCCCTGACGAATGGGTCTCAGTTTTACAAGATTTGTTCTGAGGGGAGACCGAGCACCTCCTCAGAAGAAGACGCGGAAGAAGATAGGATAGGAGACTCGGCTGGCCGGAGACATAGCCCGAGGAATTTTTCGTTGGTGCCGTTGGGGACCAGCTTTGGGGCTTGGAGCTAGAAGCCAGAGGCGCTGCGCCTGGGATGAGCAGGGTCCACCCGGTAGAGCTCCCCTTGCACCACCCCTTTTGCTTACCCCGCTTTTTGTTGCCTGCCTTTTTCCTCGGGTTTAGAAATTTTGCCTGCCGTGCGAGGATGGGAAGTAGTTTTACTCGCCTGCAGAGGGAGGTTTACGGCCAAGTTAAAGCTACCCTGGTTTTAGGGAAAGGGGATTTTACTCGGAGGGATTTAGCAAAGTTTATCAGGTGGGTTTCTGTTACTTTCCCTTCGGCTTCAATTGCTTCATTTTTGTCACTTCAGTTCTGGGATGAAGTTGGGGAAAGGTTAACAGAAGGGGTTCATTCAGGGAATCATAAAGTGTCTAAATTTTTTCCACTTTTGATTTTAATTTGTGATGCTTTAAGGGGAAAAGGGACCCCAGTTTCTCCCTCCCCCTCTGCCCCTGAACCCTGGCCTCCCTATCCTTCTTCCCCTCAGCGGAGCGGACCGCGGCAGGTATCCCTCCCTGATGAGCAGGGTAGTTCCCCCAACGAGCAGAGTCCCTGCTGCTACCCTGACCCCCCTTGATCCCCCCCGCGCCCCAGCCATCACAGGTCTGATCACCCTGCGGCAGACTTGTCCCTAACCCTCCTTCCAATGCCCTCCTGCCCAGTTGTGCCTGTTGCGCTCCCCCCCGAGTTCAAACTCTCAAAATAGCGGCCGTGCCAAAGATGGTGCCGACCGCGTACCAGGGAGCGTTGTACGGACCGGCACCCAAGATGGCGCCGGCCGTGTGGCGATGAGCGGCATAAAGAATAGCTTGTGCGCAGGCACACCTGCCTTCTCTCGTGACTCCTCCCATGACTCCACCCCCGTGCCTCCCTATCCGGCGATTGGTCCCTCGTCAGGCTCCCAGGTCACGTAGATGGATGTAATGGTGTCGGGCCCCTCCCCTATCATCGGGAATCCTCCCTCGGCCCCTATTGTGGTTATGGCCCCCTCGCGTGTGGTCTCCTTCCCCCCCACTGGTGCCTCCACCCACTCCATCGGCGACCCCTCCCCTAGTTACCGCCTACACCTGGGCTCCCGCGCCCTAGAACCCGGAAGCCCAAGGGCCGCACCTTGTGCCACAGTGGGAGAGGCCCGGGCCTGCCAGGGCTCACAGCACCTAGAACCCGGAGGCCTGGGAGCCGCGGCCTATGCCACAGAGCGGGAGGGGGAGGGGGACCTCTTTGTAGCACAGGTACATTATGGGGAAAGAGGACACAATCCCAAATGGGAGCCCTTCTCCTTTAACAACTTACGGGAACTGTGCTGGATGGCCAGGGTGTGTGGGATGGAGTCGCCCCACTTCCGAGGAGTCTTGAATGCCACTTTTAAAACTAATGTTTTAGTCCCAGAGGACATAAAATCCAACATGTCCTCACTTTTGATGGATACTCAATATCGTCTGTGGGAACGTGCGTGGCGTTGTTTGTTGGGAGAACTTTTAGAGACCTATAAGAGGGACCAGAATATAGCCTTCCTAACCATGGACCACCTATGTGGGGAGGGGGAAATGGAGGAAGGGGGAGTCCAGGCCGCTAACATCCCGGCAAAAGTGCTCAAAGAAATACAGCAGGCAGCACGTAGAGCACTTCTTGCACTTCCCTCTCCTACCAGACCCTCAGAGGAGTACGCAGCCATAAGGCAAGGGCCAAACGAGAACTTCCTGGATTTCATAGAGCGATTAAAGCAAGCTCTCATGAAAAAAGTAGAGGATCCTGTGAGTCAAAGGCAGATCCTCTGGTCCCTTGCCTTGGCCAATGCAAATGAGGACTGCAGGAGAGTGCTGAAAGCCCTCTCCCGTGACCCAAGGCCGACCATAGAACAAATGGTCGAGGCATGCGCTGAGGTCACCCCCTCCCAGCCAGCGGTCCCTCCTCCCACGCGAGTCCCACCAAAGAGATTTGCTGCAGCCACCACCACTGTGGTGGTGCTTGAGGTCCCAAAGGGCTCGGTCTCCCCCGAGAAGCTGTGGAACAAAGGTGCCCAAGTTTAAAGTCCCCCCTGGGGAAGAGACACAGGTGGTTTTGCCCCGCAGGGGGGTTGAGTTTCTCAGGGGTGGTTCCCTCTGTTATTCCATTTGTTGATACACCTGCCACTCTCCTGCCACTCATATTCTGTTTCCAGAAACTTCTGTTACACTCAGTTATTGATTTGTTCCCCCTATTGTCTGTTATTCCCCCTCCTCCCCCTTTTCTCCCCAGTTGGTCCCCTTCCCTTGGTCCCTCCCTGGTTCATCCCCCATGGTGTTCTGTGATTGGATAAGACCCTCAGAATAAAGGTCGGTGCTCAGAGCTGTTCTGGGTCTTCTGACCCCGGACGCCCTTGAGTGCAGTTTGCCTATGTGCTTCTGTGTCTCAAATTACTCCGCGCGGCAGAAGACCCCTCCCCGTTTTCTCCAGCCACGTAGCTGACAGTCTGCTCCTAGCGAGCGACTCGCAGCTGGGGACATCCGATTCCCCGCAGCCGTGGACTTGGCGCTTGGCAGTCAGGGACGAGAGCTGCAGCCGCCGACGGGTCGCTGGCCACTACCCTGGGGCCAGCTGTCGATGCCCGGAACACTGGCGAGCCGCGTCACACCACTGCAGCACCTAATACGGGACTCAACAGCCGGAAGTGTTTTAACTGTGGGTCGCCTCACCACTTTGCACGGGACTGCCCTAAGCCTCAGAAACCTAACAATCCTTCTTCTTAGCATCCCGCAGGTCCGGGGGTGGCGCACTGCCCGTGCCTCCAGCAACACCTCCAGCAGGGAAATGGGCAGTAGAGCGCGGAGCAGCACCACACCATGACACCAAATTAAACGCTGAGGACTACAGACCTGCCGCTCCAGACAGACCTGCCGTCCCACCACCGGCGGACACGGGAGACCCTCCGAGGACTTGGGGCAAAAGATTCGACCTGGTGAGTGCAACCGCACAAAACATCACACAGACAGACTTCCAACCCTTTAAGGTTTTCCTTAAAGGAAAGATCAACACCCAAACAGACATTCTTGTAGTGGGAAATTCCACTTGGGGACCCCCGGAACTTTTTGTACTACCCGAAGTTATCACAGTGTCCCCAGGGGTGAATTTTAACATCACTGTTGCCTGCACAAACACCCCTTCGTTTGTCCCCCAAGGACAATAGGTAGCACATGCCATCGTGCTACCCTCAGACTTCCTTTGTCACCAATGGACCCCAGCTGTTTGCTGGGCACAGGTAGTGGGCACAGACCGGCCTACCGTCAATTGTAAGCTTACGAATGGCAGATCGACAGCACACCTCAGTGGGATAATGGACACAGGCGTGGACATAATCATCATTTCAGAGTCCGACTGGCCACCCCAATGGGGTCTTCGACCCTCTGTGGGGAAAGTCACAGGGATTGGGGGAGCAGCACCCTCTCAGAGGAGCGCCAACAGCATTTCAATAGAGGGGCCTGATGGACACACAACCTCCATAAAACCTTTTGTTGTGCCATCAGGTTTTACTCTGTGGGGGCGGGACCTACTCGCGCAGTGGGGAACTCGCTTAGAAATCCCAACAACACCCCAGGATTTCTAGTAGGGGCCACTGAGGGGCGCACCATCCCACCGTTGACTTGGACCACCGATTAGCCAGTGAGGGTGGAACAGTGGCCCCTCACCAAGGAAAAGTTAAGCGCCCTCAAATCCCTAGTGGAGGAGCAGCTTTCGAAGGGCCACTTAGTACCATCTGACAACCCTTGGAACTCCCCAGTCTTTGTGATAAAAAAGCCAGGCAAAGACAGGTGGAGGCTCCTCCACGACCTGCGCGAGATCAATAAGGTCATCGTAGAAATGGGTCCCCTCCAACCAGGCCTTCCATCGCCTGCAATGCTCCCCCGACAATGGCCACTCGCTGTTATTGACATAAAAGGCTGTTTCTTTTCCATCCCACTGCATCCTCGAGACGTGCCGCGATTCGCATTTTCTGTGCCGTCTATCAACCGGGAAGCCCCCCAGCGATGTTACCATTGGCGCGTCTTGCCCCAGGGCATGTGAAATGCCCCTGCCCTCTGCCAATGGTACGTCGCTGAGATCTTGTCACCAGTTCGGAAAGCCTTCCCCAAAGCCGTCATATACCATTATATGGATGATGTTTTGGTCTGTGCCCCTGCCCAAAATTACCTGTACAAAACTTTGCAAGCTACCATCGACGCCATCCAACATGCCAGGATGCAGGACTTTCTCCATCCCGAGAAAGTGCAGTGCACCTGCCCTTGGGTGTACCTTGGGATCCACATTGGCGAACGGACCATCGCACCCCAGCAGCTCACCATCGAAGACAACCCCGGGACCCTGCAGGATCTCCACCAGCTCTGCGGGTTGATCAACTGGGTACGTCCTCTGCTGGGATTGACGACGGCAGACCTCGTCCCCTTATTCCACCTGCTGAAGGGCGGCAAGGGACTGGATGTGCCGAAGGTCATCACCGCAGATGCCAAGGTAGCCATCGGCAAGGTGCAGCGTGCTCTCGTCCCGGCACGCTCACCGGGTGGCACCGGACCCGCCATTTCAGTTCATCATTTTGGGGCAGGTACCACTTTATCATGGACTTATTTTCAAGTGGGACGGGAGGTTGAAAGACTCTCTTCTAATCATAGAGTGGATCTTTCTCCCTCATCAGCCGTCCAAGAGCATAACAACGCCACAGGAACTGGTAGCCAAACTAAGAGAGCGAGGACCAGACTCTGCACCCTAGTGGGGTGTGATTTTGCATACATCCATGTTCCCTGGTGTGGAGAGGATCTGGAGAAGTTGCTCTGGACCAATGAGCACCTCCAGTTCGCACTGGACAGTTACCCAGGCCAAATTACCAGGCACAAATTAAAACATCATTTGTTTAATACCAACTTCCATTTGGCCCCAAAAATGTTACAGAGTAAAAGTCCATTGAATGCCCTGACTGTTTTCACCGATGGCTCAGGGTCCTCTCACAAGTCACTCCTGACTTGGAAGGACCCAAGGACCCAGCAGTGGGACTCTAAGATCCATGTGGTGGAGGGATCCCCACAGATAGCAGAACTAGCAGCCATTGTCAGGGTATTCGAGAGGTTTCAGGAACCTCTCAATTTGGTAACTGATTCGGCCTATGTCGCCGGGATAACTGCCAGAGCTGAATGTTCTTTGTTAAAGGAAGTAGATAACCCAAAAGTTTTCGAACTGCTCTCGAGATTAGTATACCTTTTGTCCCACCGAGAACACCCCTTTCATGTTATGCATGTGAGATCACACATGGATCTCCCAGGCTTTATCTCAGAAGGGAACCGCAGGGCGGATGCCTTGGCCATGGCCGCGCGAATGGCGAACACCCCACATATTTTCGCGCAGGTCAAGCTCAGCCACCAGTTTTTCCATCAAAATGCTCCTGCCCTCAGGAGAATGTTCCACCTCTCTCTTGAGCAGGCGAGAGCAATTGTGGCGACATGTCCCAGCTGCCAGCAATACCAGATGCCATCACTAAACCCGGGGGTAAACCCCTGAGGGCTGGCCAGCTGTCAGCTTTGGCAAACAGATGTAACTCACTTTGGTGAGTTTGGGAGACTGAAATATATCCACGTGTCCATTGACATGTTTTCAGGTCCTGTATTCACCTCAGCCCATATGGGTGAGAAGGCAAAGGATGTAATAAAACATTTTATGATGGCCTTTTCTATGCTCGGCACCCCCAAGGAAATAAAAACAGATAATGGGCCCACATACTTCTCATCCCGACTCAGAGTTCTTCCAGCAGTGGGGAGTGACCCATACCACTGGGATCCCTCACTCCCCCACTGGACAGGCGATAGTGGAGAGGGAGCACCAAACCCTCAAAAGGATCCTTTACCAGCAGCAGGGAGGAGCAGAGAAAAATTCGCCCATTGAGCGACTCTGAAAGGCGGTCTTCACCATAAATTTTTAAAATAATTCACTTGAAGGGCCCGTCCCCCCTGTATTCCGGCACTTTTCTAATTCGACTGTTACCAAATTAAGGGAACAACCGTCGGTACTGGTTAAGGACCCTGAGACCCATCAAATTGAGGGGCCCCTCCCACTGATTGTCTGGGGGCAAGGATATGCGTGTGTGTCCACCCCGAAAGGGTCAAAGTGGGTGCCAGCCAAAAACATCAAGCCATATAGGCCAGCTAACCAGATGTCCGAGAGTATAGTTCCAGGCACAGCTGGGACAGGAGCCGTAAAACGCGAACAAGCCCAGTCCGCCTGGAAGCACCGAAGAAGAAGGGACCCTCAACCAAAGCGGAGAAGAAGCCTGTGAAAAGCCTCCTCCAGCAGACCATTGAACGCCCAGACCGAAGACCAAAGAAACCCCCTTCCCCTGCCTTCCCCTCTGCCTTCCCTCATGTGTTTTCCCTTACCCCCTTTCCCTACCCCATATTCCCAAGGGAGTGAGGGGGGAGAAATTATTTAACTTCAGAAATTAATCCAAGATTGTTCCCTTTTAGTTGAAAATCCCACCGAAAGAACCCCGGAAATGCAGCCGCACCTTCCTGCCATCTACCTTCCTGCCATCCTGCTCCTAGTCCTTCTTTTCCCAAGGGCAAACCTGTGGCTCGTGCAGCAGCCGAAGGAAAATGTATGGGTGACCCTAGCGAAGTCACTGAATCAGCAAGACTTCTGTTTAAACACCTATGCTATGGAGAACCCCATGTCGACTTGCCTGGTGGGAATTCCCTGGGAACCCCTTGACTTTTGTGCCACCTTTGATGGTGCCCACCCTGCCCACAGCTGGGACAACTGGATAAGGACCCTTCCGCATGCCCAGGCTGAACCCCAAGAATTAGACCTTGTGGAGTCAGCCCAGCCTCATTTTTGTACAAAATTTAATTCCACCTACGATTGGCTTGACCCCTCCGTAAAAATTGGGAGGGCAAAAAATGATGTTACCCCAATTGACAAGAAATCCTATGTTAAAGGCTTATGGTGCAGCTTTGCTGAAAACACCAGGTCCGCATCCATTCTGTACCCAAGAGAACTCCCCAAGGGGGTGTTCCTCATCTGTGGGGAATGGGCTTGGGCAGGAATCCCCTCTCAGCTACAGGGAGGCCCGTGCACAATAGGCAAGCTGTCCCTGCTAACACTGGGAAAGACCCAGCTATTAGCCTGGAGGAACCATACTCAATTGGCACGTCAAAAAAGAGCCACCCTAGATCTAGACCCAAATTGTGATAGCAGCGTGGTTTCATGGTCTTTCTCAAAAAGGATCGCAGTGTCGATATTTCTACTGTGGGTGGCAGCTGCAAAAGCCCTTGGTGAGCTTTCTCACCTAGAGTGTTGGCTTGGAAAGCAAGCCAATGTAACATCTAAGGCGTTGTCAGACCTCCTCGCAGATGAAGAAACAACCAGGCAAGTCACCCTCCAAAATCGAGCTGCCATAGACTTCCTATTACTTGCACATGGCCACCGGGGGGGAAGAATTCGAAGGGCTCTGTTGTTTCAATTTATCCTCGCGTGCCCAAAGTGTCCATCAGACAATCCAGCAAATGCGAGATCAAATACACCAGCTGCAAACTGAAAGCAAAGATTGGCTGCAAGACCTCTTTCATCAGTGGGGGATTTCTAGTTGGGTGTCCCAGACTCCAAAAACTTTACTCTGGACTTTGTTTATTACTCCAAAAACTTTACTCTGGACTTTGTTTATTATTCTTATTGTGTTATGTCTCCTCAGTTGTCTTAAGAATTTTATTATTTCCCTTGTTAGTCGAAACCTCTCCCTCAATAATAGAGAAGGGGGAGATGTGGCGGTGGTCCAGGCACCTAAGCATCGTGAAACCCTTTCCCCCCTGAGAAGGCTTTGGTAAAAAGGAGCCCAAGGACTAAGACCCCCTGGGGTGGAGTTCAGAGTGGATAGCCCCAAAGAGGCTAAATGCAGTCCTTCATTTTTGGACCAGGGAGTAAGACAAAGAGAAGTGATTTTTCTTGTGCAAACCTGGATTATTTGTGCTTTCAGTTTCTTGAGTGTGAGGTCAAGTATAACATCAATATAAACACAAGTGTTTGGATGTATTCTAGGAGTAGGTCTGCTCTGGGGACACACACAGGGCAGAAATTAACCTTCCTTTTATGGGGTAAGAGGAGGTTAGAGGAGCAGTTGGTTTTCAGCTCAGTAACAACTGCTGAACATCTCTTTCAGGCTAGCACTGAGAACACCATCCTCTGCAGCAGCAGTGTGCTCCAATTTCAGGAGGCAAAGCCACAGCATTCTAACACTGCAAATAGAAGTGTGGGGCAAGGAGCTATAAGCCATGCCTTCTTTCTGTGACCTTAACTGCATTCATCATCATGTCATCTGAGTGCTTGCTTTCCTTTGCAGGTTTTGTGAGCTACTCAGGTTATTTTACTCCTCTGATTTAATATTGATTTCCTTTATTCTGTTCTCTGTACTAGCCAGTTAATCATTAACTCTGTGTGAGAAGTGTGAACAATTATAAATACAACAAAAATAATGAGAATTCTATCATGCAACTACTGTGAAAAATGAACAGATTATAGTTTTAATAGTCTTCAGAAAACAAGGCATCATGAAATCCAGAGTAAAGAATTAGTGGTGTTAAAAAGTGAGAATCCCTCCAAAAATTTTTTGAAAGCACAGTAATAAGAAAAAAAATCACTTTTCTATACTAAAAAAACCAAATTTTAAAATTAAAGTCATATAGAAGTTTATAGAAAGCCACAGCCTATTTTACTGGGTTACACAGACTATAGATCAAATAAAACACCAGAATTCCATGCTTCTGCACAGAAGTATGAGACAGTGTGTCCTAATTCCCTGGTTTGAAAGAGCCCTCAGGCATGTCAGGTAACTTCTGCTTCTATACCTTTTCACACCTGCTCTGCACTCAAGCTGCATAGCTGGAAACCTGCAACTACAGACTACAGACTGGAGCTACAAAGCCAAGTTACTCTGAAGACCTAGATTTACATATTGGGTAACCAAAATATGAGCAAGCCTCTTTGTAGATATATCTCTGCTGCTATTTCAGTAATGGCAAAAGATATAACAAATCTAATTGTTGATACTAGCTGTGATTTTGCTGATAGCCAAGCAAAGGAAATCTCATTGGTTGAAGCTGTTGCCCATTATCAGCTGAAATTCCAGGTCTGACTCACTTCTTGCTCCTGATTCCTTCTGCTTGTGGGGCAAAGTAGACTGGTTTGTGTAGAAAACGTGCCGGGCACTCTACGATCCGCCTGCCGATGGTTGCTCCTAGCTCGCCTGAGGGACCTCGAATGCCCTAACCGCAAGGTGGGCAGACGAGGGAGACACGCAGCCTCGTCAGGGGCTAGGAGCGTTGGTGGGTCGTGAGTTGTTCCCGGAACCGTGGAGGAATTAGGGAGGACCCGACAGCTGGGTAGCAGAATGGTTTTATTCTTCTGAGTCCCGGAGCTGAAGGGCCCCGAGCTAGCTCAGACAATGACTTATAACAGAACCAGTGGGCCAATAAGGAGAGGGAAGGGAGGCGGAGCTGGGGAGGAGTATGGGGATCACAGTCAATGGGATGGGAGCAGGGGAGGGGATAAGGGTAGGTGACAAATCAAGGGTAACACAACTAAGAACTCTCTGGAAAAATGGGATAGTACAAACTTAAAGGAACAGCTTAAAGAACCAATGACTATCGACTAGGAGGAGTCAGGGGGGTGGCCCATACCTGGGCTAAACTATTGATGTTTCAATCCCTGGGGTGGTATTGGGACTCGCCCACTAGGAGCATCCAAGGGGTTTTTACCACCGCTACAGGTTTGTGCAGCTGTCAAAGAGTCTAAACACATCCTGTTTCATAAATGAGAGAGCGAAAAGCATGTCAAAAAGGCCAGAAAGGTAGCACAGCTGTGAAGAGATAAGTTGCTAAGCTGCTATAAGTCACACAGTCATACAACCAGAGCCTAAGAGCAAATGGTTGGTGTGTCACCTCTTTACAGCACTGCCACTGTTGGCTTTAAGAGCAGCATGAAGTGTAATGTATGATTTCTTGTTGCTCATTCTGCTCAGCACATTGTCATGGCACATTTCAAGCTATTTTTGGCCTCATTCTACCCATCACATTTTCAAGACAATGGGAAGACAATGTGATTTTCTGTTCTCATTCCCACTGTTACAATGAATTAATATTGTGCCATCCTCTGTTCTCATTAATAACCTTCTTAGAAAAACAGTATAATAGGAAAATACACCAGTCAGTAGAGCCTTCAGTGACAACTCAGCATTGTGATAAAACTTGTATATGCTCATTGTGAGGAAATGGAAGATGGAAAGAAGAGAATGGAGAACAAATTAACCCCTTCTGATAATTGAAGCTCATAAACCTCTGGAAGCTTCTCTGCCTCTGTTAGTCATAAGAGTGACAGCAGAGGACACAATCTCTATTGCTCCCCAGGGGATATTTTCCCCTTTGTAGCAAAACAACCCATTAGGTAAACAGAGCTTTGTTGCCCATAGCAACAGAAAATTGCATTCCAGCAGGATAACAATGTATTTTAGCTTTGCTTATTTCTTTCAAAATTAAAAGTAAAGATTAGCAGGAAAACAGAAGTACAATTAAAACTAGGTCTTGCTTAATAAAGACTGCAGAATTAGGAGAAGGAAGAACAAGATTCATCAACCAAATGAAAAACACAGTAAAATTGTGCTGTATTTACCTGCTGCTTACTTTATTTACAGCAGTGATAGTCTGGCATTCAGGTATTCCCACACTGCCAGACAGCTTCACACAAAGGAGCTGACATTGTTCATATTATAGAATCATAGCATATCCGGACTTGTAAGGGACCCACAGCAATCATTAAGTCCAGCTTACGGTCCTGCACAGAAGAGCCCCAAGAATCACATCATGTGCCTGAGAGCATTGTCCAAACACTTCTTGAGCTCTGTCAGGCTTGGTGCTGTGACCACTTCTCTGAGAAGCCTGTTTTGGTGCTCAACCAGCCTCTGGGTGAAGAATCTTTTCCTAAAATCCAACCTAAACCTCCCCTGACACAACTTCAGGCCATTCCCTCGGGTCCTGTCACTGGTCACCAGAGAGAAGAGGTCAGTGTCTGCTCCTCTGCTTCACCTCTCAAGGAAGCTGCAGAATGCAATGAGTTCTCCTTTCAGTCTCCTCCAGGCTGAACAAACCAAGTCACTGTCGCACGGTTGGACACGAAGAAATCAGGCACTCAGGTCAGGTCAGAGCCACCAAGGCCGGGCAGAGAGAAGAGCCCAGCCTCTCTTTATTCTTCCATTTATATACCTTTCCACAGACAACTATGGATTGGACAATGAGGTTACCACCTCTCCAATTCCATAGGTGAGAGAGACAGTCCATCAACCTTCTCCACCCTTGGGAAAGGAATGACAAACAATACCAAAGGTACAAAACAATCCTTGGCCAGTCAGCAAAACATAGGCTATGTTTACATAAAATCTATGAGAACCTTTTCTACTAAGTATCAACACAGCACACTAAAAATTCAGGGCTGTGGCGGTGGTGCAGGTGGCCCAAGAGACTTTTCCAATGAGGAAGCCCTGGGGGGAAGAGGAGGATTCCCCTGAGGCGGGGCAAGATGTGGTTTAGCCCGAATAGGATGGGCTTCAGATAAGTTTACACCCTCTAGACTGATAGGCTAGCACCACCTGCCCATCGTTAGTTCACCGCTCCCATGTTCCAGTAAATTCTGTTACACTCGGTTGTTCATTGTATCGTTCTGTCGTCTGTCACCCCTTCTCCACCCCCTTACCTCCCTGGTTGGTTCCCTGTCCCATGCTCTTCCCTAGTTCCTCCCCCGGGCCCCTCGGTGATTGGTGGATTGTGTACAATAAAAGGCTGTGTCATTGAGGGCTCGAGGTCTTCCGACCCCCGGTGCCGCAGAGTGCTGAACCTCCGTGTCAGTGTCTCTTTCTACCTGGGTTGGAAGATCCCCCTGAGGTGCGGATATTAGTTTGCCTACCGGCATTGCTAGCTGGAGAGCTAGGGCACAGAAACGCCCGGTGACAGGGGACGAGGCTGGCCCCCGAGGACCCTCGTCGCATCCGCCTCTGCTAGCGACCACGTCCACAACACCAAGGCGGAAGGCGGACGGCGACACAGGGAGACATCTCACCCTTTTTCCTTAAAAAAAAGAAAAAAGAAAAAAGAAAAATGAACAATGTTCATCCTCTGTTTGTGGAAGGACCATCGGAGTGAACACTCTCATCATCTGAGTCATCACTCGATGTTCCACCCACTTGATCACTTTCATTCTGGTCACGGCTTCTACCCTGCTTGTCGGCCGGATTTTTCCTCTTTGGTCGCAGGTCAGGATGGACACACCTTGCAGGTACCCAGCGCGTCCCAGTATCTGGATACACAAGCATACCCGCACCCCGATGCGATCAGATCGTAAGGACCTTCCCATTGCTTGGTGACTAAATTCTTCACCTGAACCTTCGCTCGAGGTTGCTGTGCCTCGTCTGAATCCTGCAACGAGAGATGGTGGTTCAAAATGACAGGATTATTGGAGTTCTGCGGTACCCTAAGGCGATTAATGGTATACAAAGCTTTTGCCAACCGACTGTGTGGGGTTTCACCCTGAATTCCCCGTTTTTGTTTTTGAAGCATCTGCTTCAGAGTGCCATGAGCACGCTCTACAATAGCTTGACCAGTCGGAGAATGAGGAATACCAAACTTCTATGACACACCCCACAACTGCAGGAACTGCCTCACGTCTTTCGAGACGTAAGCAGGACCATTGTCGGTCTTCACAGTAGAAGGTATGCCTAGAACTGCAAAGGCCTGCCTCCAGTGGGCAATGACATCGTGGCCCTTCTCTCCAGTGTGAGCAGTAGCCCACATGGCAGAGGAGAAGGTGTCCACCGTGACATGCACATACTTGAAAGGCGCAGCCAGTGCGTGACAGTCGTCACACGACTCGACAATGTCACGGGCCTCAGTTGGTGTCAACTGAAACTGCTTCTGCAGCATATGTGCGTTCTGATGGAAAAAGCCATAGGATGCTTTGGCCTGTGCGAGTGTATGAGGCTGAGGTGCTACCCACGCTGGGTTAGCCAACTTGTCAGCCCTCGCGTTACCTTCCGCTATGAACCCTGGCAAATTGGTGTGACTCCTTACATGCAGAACATAGTAGGGATGAACCCGTTCCTGAATGGCATACCACAGGGCCTTCAGCAAATGAAACAGATCCACATTGTCAACCTTCTTCAAAACGGAATAACTCAATTGCTTTGCTATGTCAGCCACATAGGCGGAATCCGTGACCAGATTGAAAGGTTGCTGGGAAAATCTTTGAAATGCCATAAGAGCAGCTCTCAATTCAACCAATTGGGCTGAACCAACCTCATGGCCTTCCAGAACCTGCCACTCAGATCCATCCCTCCAAGTAACAATGGCCTTCCGGGTTCTGCCCGAACCATCAGTAAAGACTGTTGGTCCTTGCACTGGCTCCTGACTGTGTTTGGGTCTCAGAGAAATCTCTGTGAGTTTTGCCACTTCTAACAACTGGTGGCTGGGCAGATGATACATGATCTGCCTTGAAAGATTTTCTAGAGCATTTTGCAGTGAAACACTGTTTTTGAAGCTCCAATCAAAATCTTCCCGCTGTACCGGTAGTACAATTTTTGCGGGATCTGCACCCATCAATTTTCAAACACTGTTGTTGGCATTTGATTATCAAGTGAGCAATCAGCTCAAACAATGCAGTTGCCGTCTTCTGCGGCTGATGGGGCAAAAAGACCCATTGCAGGACGTGCAAAAAATCAGACCATTGTCACTCCATTGGCCAATGATACCTGTGGGATGCAAATCTGGAGTGGTGATGAACACAGTGACATCAACGGAGGGATGAATACGATAAACCTGTTGAGCAGAAACAGCTCGCTGCACCTCCTCCAGCACCTGACTTGCCTCAGGGGTCAATTTGCAAGACGACTTCAAATCAGGGTCTCCCTTCAACAAATCAAACAAAGGAGACAATTGCACCGTGGTCAGTCCCAAATACGGACGCAACCAAGCCATAACACCCACCAATTTCTGAGCATCATTCAGTGTCTTCACTGAATGCACAAATTGCACCTCTTGGTGTTGAACAGTACGTTCCAGAATTTTGACCCCCAAATATTTCCATGGAGGTTGTTGCTGAACCTTTTCTGGAGCCACCTGCAGCCCATGCGAATGCAGAGCATCGAGCAAGTGAGGCTGGATCCTCCGTAGTTTATCCTGGGTGGACGCAGCCACCAATATGTCATCCATATAACGGTAAATGTGAGCATCAGGAAACTGACTGCGAACTCCAGATAAGGCTCTGGCCACATACATTTGGCATATGGCTGGAGAATTCCGCATGCCCTGCGGAAGATTCCTCCATTGATATCTCTGTGCAGGACCAGCATTGTTAATTGCTGGCACCGTGAAAGCAAACTTCGGCCTGTCATCGGGATGCAAAGGAATTGAAAAGAAACAATCCTTCAGATCCACTATGAGGATCGGCCAATCTGTTGGAAGCATGGTGGGGGACGACATTCCAGCCTGCAGCGTCCCCATGCCCTCCATCACGGCATTGACCTTCTGGAGGTCTTGTAATAACCTCCATTTCCCAGACTTCTTTTTGATACAGAAAACAGGAGTGTTCCAGGGACTGGTAGAAGGTTCCAGATGACCCTGGTCCAATTGCTCCTGAACCAACTTGTGAAGGGCTTCTAGTTTATCTTTAGGAAGGGGCCACTGTTCTTGACAGATTGGTTTGTTCAACAGCCACCATATAGGAGGCGTAAGACACACTGCGCCCTTCAACGCAGTGGCCCCAAGTGAAAAACCGTCCCAATGCGCACCCCCCATGCAGCCAGAACATCCCTCCCCCAGAGGTTAAAAACAGTTTCAGTAACATTAGGCCTAATCACGGCCGTCTGTCCCTCTGAGTTTGTTATTACCACTGGCTTCTGGCTCACGTAGCAGCGCTTCGTCCCTCCCAATCCCAAGACAGATGCCCCCACTGGGTCCAATGGCCACTGCAGAGGCCAAGCGGCAAGAGAGAGAATTGTGACGTCCACACTGCTGTCAAGAAGCCCGCGGAGAGAGATCTCTGGTGGCCTAGCATCAGGAATGGACAGTGTGCATTGCATCTCAGGATGTTGTTCAGTCATGACAGCTGTCCAGTGAACCTGAGGTGGTCCTGTGGAACCAAAGCAGCCGTCTCCTCGTGACCTCGATTCTGTCCTGCGAACAGAAGACTTAAAAGGGACAAGTTGAGCAATCCGTGTCTTTTTCAGGAATTGTGACCGGGGGGGGTGGGTGTGGAAACCATGGCATAGATGCATCCTGTATAATCCGCATCAATGAGTCCCAGATGCACAATGATACCCTGAATGGTGGCACTAGATCTCCCCATGAGGAAAGCACTCATGCCACCGCCCAAGGGACCAAAAGCATCTAGAGGGACCTTGTGCACTGCGCACGACTCTAAGACTACTGTTGCCGCCATGCAGACATCCACCCCTGCTGAGCCACTGGTGCTGGCTGTGAGCCAGCCCAACAAACCTCCATCGGCACGGGGGTTTGGAGAGATATTTGTGTCTGCGCACGTCTCCCCTGTGTGCTCCGCCCCCCATTTCCCGAGCTCGATGAAAACTGACCCTTGACAGGAGCTGCAGCCCTGCAGTCCTTTGCAGTGTGGTTCGGTTTTCCACACTTTGGACAGAGAAACATAACAAACCTGCCTTTTTGCACTGTCTTTCTTGGCTTCTTCCTGCCCTGGACACTCCTCTGCTTCCACTGCCTACCTTGCGGTCCTGACCAGGCTGGCCGCGGGGCAGCAGCCACGGCAACCACCTTCCGACCGGCAGTGCCTATATTTTTACAGGCTTCAAATATCTGCATTATAGATGGGTCACCAGGGAGTGCTTCAATAAGGGTCTGACACTCACGAGAACAACGAATCCTTGCCAGCTGCTTAATTAACAGCTCTCTTGCAGCTTGGTTGTCCACTTGCCTCTCAATAGAAGCAGTGAGCCTATTTACAAACTGCAAGAAGGACTCATCATCCTGCTGGGTCACATCCACAAATTGCTCCGTAGGAGCAGCCATCTCAATGGTTTGAATCAATGCTGCCACGCCTGTTTCTCGGCATTGATCCAACACAGCACGACTCACGGTAACCTGTCTTTTAGGGTCTTCAAAATTACCAAGTCCCAGCAGGAGATCCACTCCAACTCCACGTCTGGGATCCTGCTGGTTCAATGTGGCATTTTATGCTACCGTCCTGGCTGCTATCTGATGCCACTTTGATTCAAATATCTCATATTTGACAGGCTGAAAGAGAACACGAGCCAAGCTTCTAATATCAGCCGGCACTAACAAGGCACCATGAAAAACTCTTATAAGCTGCATAAATTCTTTAGAGCCTAAACCATATTTTCCAACCTGCTGCCTAACTTCCATCAAGGATTTCCATGATAAAGTCTCATAGCTATTCTGACCAGCACCGATGAAAACAGGAAAAGCCTGCAGCCCCTGCCGTGATTCTGCAGCACCTGCTGTGTCCTGTCCCTTGCTTATCACAGGGACTTGAGCTGGCACAGGGCTCTGAGATCTGCTGGCACACGCCTCACTGTGACGGGCTTTAGGACAATCATAAATTTCCTCTACTTTCGCCTTAACATCTGCCCAGAATTTCGCCTTATCTCTGGCACGTACCGTCACCCTGCACTCCGGCAGGGACCAGAGACCCTCTGACGCAGACCCGCCCTCCCGGGATCTGTGGTCCTGGGATGACCGCGGCTTCCTTGCTGCTTCACTGCCTGCGCCGAAAACAAACGCTTTGGGACTCGCTTCCTTTTCAGCTTTTGCTTGTTTACGATGTCCCACGGACAAAACTGCTGAGTCATCGCTTCCGGGGTCTGCCATTGTGGGCCGGGGCGGGGCCCGGCCCCGCTCCCCCGGCTCCTGCGCTGGGGAGTGCCGGGCCGTGGGGTGCTACGGTTCCTCTGGTGCGGCTGCGCGTTCCCGAGGCAAAGCAAAGGACCCGGATGGTGTTGGGCGGGGTCGCGCCGCCCGGCCAGGAGCGGGAGGGGAAGAAACCGTGCCTATCAGCGTCCTGAAAACAGCTCGGACCCCAAGCGCGGGATCCGCTGCCCCGATCCCACCGCACCTTCTGCAGCAGCTGGAGCCGGTGGAGCTGCGGTCCCAGCGGCGCTTTCTCTCGCCCCTGCGCGAGGGGGGTGGGGGGGAGTGATGTCATCATCTGACTGCCCGTCGGATACGTCATCAGCATCAGACGGTGATTTGATTTCTGCCCCCACCGCGCCAGGGGGGTAACTGACAAGAACGCCGCACTTCGGGCACTCTGCTGTGCTGGCTTTCCAACTCTCCTTTTTGCCTAGCACTGGGAAGGCGCAGGGAGGGGGCATTTTTCGCCGCTCTGCCTCCCCTGATGCGCGGAGTGGGGCGAAACCCGTCCGCGCCAGCTCCCCGGAGCCAGGGAGGGACAAACGTGTCCACGCCAGCTCCGCGGGACTTTTCAAAGCCAATCTCTCCTCTGAGATCGGCGGGCTACCAAGCCAAATGCTCTCTGGGGGGGGGCCATTTCCGCCCTCACTGTCTGGGCTAGGGGTTTCGGGCTCAGATGCTGGCTCCGAGCCAAGCTCTCCCTTTGCCCCCCCACACAGCTCAGAGAATCCTCCGAGCGAGCTGGCAGGAGTAATTCTGCCAGAGGGGCTCTCCTGTCTTTGGATAACATAATTCACTTGTCTCCAAGTTACTAGTAATTTAGCCATCGTTTGACTATATGTCTTCGATAGCACACCTTTCAATTCTTATCCTACAAGCGTCCATGTCAATTTAGACAGGACATTGCCATCGTCAGGGAAAAAACCCAACTCCTTGGTACAAAAATATAATTGCTCTAAATTTGACCTGCAAAAATTCCTGTTCTCTCTCTCTAAGAATATTTCGAGAACTTCCAACGCCAAAGCGTCACTCGGGGACATCTCAGAGTCTCCCATAATTAATTTTTAAAATTTTTCACCTGAGTTTTACCTGATTTTACCTGAGCTTTGTCGCAATTCCCCGTATGGGCCACCAGATGTCGCACAGATGGACGGGAAAGAACCAGGCACTCACTCAGGTCACAGAGCCACCAAGGCTGGCAGGAGAGAAGAAGAGTCGAAGAGAGCCAGCCTCTCTTTATTCTTCCATTTATACCTTTTCATATACAATCATGGATTGGACAATGAGGTTACCACCTCTCCAATTCCATAGGTGAGAAACACAGTCTATCAACTTCCTCCGCCTTTGGGAAAGGAATGACAAACAATACCAAAGGTACAAAACAATCCTTGGCCAGTTAGCAAAACATGGACTATGTTTACATAAAATCTATGAGAACCTTTTCTACTAAGTATCAACACAGCACACTGTAAAAATCAGGGCGACACAGCAATGCAAGCAGTTAGGGACATGCTTGGGTAAACCCATTGTAGGTACATACTATATAATTTTGTAAATTATCTACCTTTCTTCTGACAGTAGGAGGTCAGCCCCAAGTTTCTAACTGCTAAATAATTCATATTAATTTCACTGCTTATTTAAATTTTAAGCAGAAGCCCTTATTTAATCCTTCAAGCATTGCAACTGCACAAAGCTATTCATTATTACTTGGTAAGGTACAATGTGAAAAAGCAACACCAAACACACAAGAGTCAAAAAATGAACCACAGAGAAAAATGAACCACAGAGAAAACATTACAAATTACTGTCCATTTAAAATAGCTGTTTCCAGGTTCTCCAGTGAATTATTAATTAACTTTTATTTCTTTCACTAGAGCTAGATGTGAGATTTTCACTTCCCTTAATGACTTTTTTTACCTGTCTTTTGTATATTTACACACGAATGTGATTAAGAAGAACCATGCTTTTGTGGCTTCAGCATATTTAATAAATGGCATGGTTTATCCTGAAAAAAAGGAGGGCCAGAGGGACCATCTTGTTCTCTACAACTACCTTAAAGGAGGTTGTAGCCAGGTGGGGATCAGCCCTGCTCCCAAGCAATAGAATAAAAGGAAATGGCCTCAAGTTGCATCAGGCTGGGGTTTAGACTGAACATTAGAAAAAAATTTCTTCACCAAATATGTTGACAAGCATTGGATCAGGCTGCCCAAGGTTACCATCTGTGGAAGTCTTTAAAAGAGGTGTAGTAGATGTGGCACTTGGGGACATAGTTTAGTGGTGGACTTGGCAGTGCTGGGTTAATGGTTGGACTCAGTGATCTCAGAGGTCTGTTCCAACCTAAATGATTCTATGACTCAATGACTGTCAGAAAGGCAAGGCATTTAAAATCAGTTTGATGTGACAATTCTGTCATATATAACTCCCTGATCAGTGGATGCCAAACTCAGGTGGAAGTGTTGGATCCTGCAACTAGACAAAGCTTTGGCTGTCCTAACTCCAAAAGTAAACATTAAGTTTATACTACATATGGGTAGGCTCAGGACACTTCTGCTTGTCACCTCTGGTTGCAAGTGCTGTTAATGTTAATTTCTAACTCTCTGTGGTGCACCTGTTATATATTGTCCTGTTGTCAGTCTGGCTACACAGGCAGCCTACAGGGGTCTGAGACCTGCAACATCTGGTGTCTGAAAAGAGAGGGAGCCTGATGTCCTGAGCAGAGGGTAGCTCTGAACCATCCCTACGTACAGGGTTGGGCAAAACTTGCATTTGCACATGATGCTCTTCTGTTGCCTTATAAATTCAAGGCATTTGAGAGTGATAGTATTAAAAATTATCTTGAAAAGATAGGGCTAAGCTTGGGAAAATAAGTTGAAAATCCAAGATATGCTACATAAATATAGCAAAATGCAGAAACAGAATTATTACCAAGCTATGAATTTAGAATTATTGGAGGTGGTAGTCAGGAATTTTTTCAGTTATTTCACTGGAGTAAAGCACTGTCCTTCAATGCTAATAAGGTGTTCATATTGTGTTAGGAAACAATATATGGGATGTGAATACCAGTTAAGCAAAGAGATACAATGAGAAGGAAAATTTTCCAAGTTCCTCCATCTCATTAGTACTTATTCTAAGCAAGTTCCTTTAATACAGGTTAACTCTCTTAATATATTAACCCTCCCCTACGTTCTATCTGGCTGTTTATTTACTATCCAGCGTGCCTCTGATAGGTACAGAATCCAGGTTACACCTTGTTTGCTGGTTTTGTTTTGTTAAAAAAGCTGTACTGCAAACAACCAAGTCCATGAAGTTTATGTTCAGCAGTTAAAATGCCCCGGTTGTGAATGTCATTTGTCTAATCCAAGATTGTCAGAGGAAAATATATGTGCTATTTCAACATTCTCAGGCTTTATACCTACAATAACAAACAGTTTGCTTCACAAAAAAATGTCGCATTCGCATCTCTCCATATTTCATTTCCTATGGCTAAGTGTTTCCCAATTTACATATTAATGCAGCTTAGCCAAAAAAGTTTATAAGACCACCGGGGAAAAATTCCACTTGGTGGATGGTCACTGCAACATTGGAAACAAAGCTCAGTTGAGTATTTTTCTCATTGTTCTAAATTTTAAATTGACTGTGTTAATGTCAAATACAGGGCAGAGTTGTGAATGCAGTCTGGAATCCAGGATGACCTTAGTGAGCTCCCAGAAGAATGTAGTTATGCTTCCACTTTTTTTGAGTTTTGGGCCAAATGTATATTACAATGTGGTCCTGTTTTCCCACTGGGCTATTGTCATACCACATTATCTGAAAAAAATTACGTTAGGGAAATTTTAAAATGAATAAAATTTTACTTTGACATTTTCAGCTTATTCTAGTTAACTTGAACTCAAGCCACTCTTTCAAGAAATGTCTGTTTTTTCATTCTTGATGTTTGGAAATAAAGAAAGATACTGAAAATCCTTCATTTTGTGGGGAACTTAGAAACCTGTCCAGATTTTTAAAACACAATATTATTCTCAGTGAGAATAGCAAAAGCAGGACATACAGATACTTTTTCTATTTACAGCTTGTTTAATCATTTCTTCCGCAATTCCAAACTCTAATATAGCTTAAAAGTTGCAGAAAAAAGTCTCTTTTGAAGGGCAAACAAAACCAGCCACAGTGCATGATGTTAACAGGAACTTCTTGCCCAAGAAGGTAATGCAAGCCCTTTCACACAGCCCTGGTACCACCTGACAGAAAGAGCCAGTTCACTGCAATGTGCCAAACTGAAAACAAGGCATCCAAGCCTGTCCTTTTCCTGTTTTTGTTAAAGATGTCACAGACATCTATATAATATATTTCTGGCAAAAATGAAAGACTGTAAAGAATAGCCAGGTCACTCAGGCTCACTCAGAAACCGGACACTCTCTCCTGGGGCATATTCTCCAGCAGTGCCTAATTCAGAAGGATGGGTTTGCTGGTTTTGCTCTCAGTCCTTCCCTTTTCCACTCTGGGAAAGACAGGTGTCCCCTGGTTTGGATCAGACTTATTTAGCCCTAATTTGCTGCTTTATTTCTGTCCATGGAATCCAACCAGACAAATGACTTTTCTTTGGTCTGGTAAGCTCCCCTTTTCTAGGTATGTCAGAGTTGAAATATTTTCTTCAGGAAGATGCCCAGCAGCATTATTTCCACACACACACCTCCAGTTATCCCCAGCACATTTTTCTCCCCCATAGACCTGCCCTCAAGTCACATTATTGAGATTCATTACATACCTAGGCAAGTGTTACACTGAGAGTGACTCAGCAGCAATAGGGAAATTATTAACTTTTTTGCATTTCTACAAGATGGGTGTCTGTGGAATAACAGCAAAGATGCATTATTTGTGTCACTAGGGTGATGGGAGCTGGAACTCCAATTTATAGTAAAGTGTTTCTGCACACATTTGCATCCATTATTTATATATTTTAATGTGACAAAACTGCTCTGTGTTGAGACTGTCAGTGGGTGTGTCTGTGTCTGTGTGAGACTGTGAGGTGTAAATGCTTTGCCCAGACCACGGGGTTATTTCAAGGGGTTTCTGCTTCCATCATGGAAACCACAGCCCCTGCAAGTGCCAAAGTCAGGCTCCCTGATATCACCTTTATGACTATATGATCTTCTGTCCATGACACTAGAAAAAATCTGACAGGGAGAGCAAGAAAAATGAGCTTCTAACCTGTTAGTCTGCTATCAGTTTTCCATGTGTTTTGGGTATTTCTGTCTTCTTTCATAACTTGTTTCATTATCTCTTCAGGACAGCACTTTCCATTTCTATACAGTGGATAGTCTAAATGGGGTGCTGCCCTCAGCTTCAGCCTTTAAATTCTGTCATAGAACAAAGACCTGTAATAAATATATTTACTGGCCTCTCCATTAAGATGCCTTTTGTGAAATCCATTTGATGGCATTGTTTCACAATTACCTCAGAGTGAAACCCCAGGGCTTTTAGAGATGGAAACCAGCTGACCTACAAGTGTGTTCATCTGAATTTATTTTAAAAATAAAGGCACTTTGACTGCCTTCACACATTTTCCTATACTATTCTCACTAATTAATGCTTTCAGTGCAGATAACATCTACAATTAAAAGTTGTTTTAGTATCCAAAATCAAAACACCAATCTAGGATTGAAATGAGAACTCCTGAAAGAAATAAAAAAACAGACTGAGATATAAAATCACCTTGTTTGTTTGGCTTTGTGGACTTTTGTGGAGGAGGGAAAAGCAGGGGTTTTGTTCCTGAAGTAACAAAAAATAAACGAAACTAGAATAAGAATCACACTCTAATGTTAGGTGTAGTAAAGGCACTGGTACATAATTCAGCACTCCACTAATGCATTCTGGCAGAGGATTATTTCACATGCATGGCAGGATGTGTCAGACTCTTTGATTTAGGATCTTCTCTAACAGACTCCATTTTCAAAGAAGTGCGAGAGGGTTCTGCTTCCCCTCCCATAACCACTATTAAATTCACATTGAGAAATCTGATTTAAATTATACTTACAGTTCCTGACACATAAAAGAAATCTGATTCAGAAAAAAACATGTAAATTCATGCTTGTATCCTGAAGATGGTGGAGTTTGGGATGACAAAATGTCACCACCTCCCAAGCAGTGACTCAGAACTCAACTTTATAAGAGGTTTCTGTATCAGGTGATGGCCTGGGACAGATGAAAACTTGCATGGAAAACTCTCTCTATGGCATGGAAGAAAAATAGCATAATATAGCAAAAGCAACTAAATGTTAAGGTCCATTAGCCTGCACCTTCTAATTGATGTAGCTGTCTATGTACTTGAACAGTCTCTTAAATACATTAACTTGACCTCGTGTTCTCTTACCTGAGATCATCAACTACTCCATGGTCCATTTTGAAAAAGCTTTTTATTATTCTCAAATTTCTAACCATGTGATTTTTTCGAAATATAATTAGGCCTATAACAATAAAAAAAAATTAAAATATATGTGGAAAAGGTGATGTAATTGTAGGCCCTCCAGGGACTCATGACAGCAGTATTTCCTTTTGTTTTGGATTGTTTGAGAGACTGCAGATTCTGCAGTGATAGAAAGTGGTTCATGTTGAGCCTCCAGCAATATTCCAAGTGATTGACTACACCCAAGGAATATCAGGTGCAGATCAAGCAAATTGTATCTGCAAGATATAAATTAACTTAATTTTTTGAACCCCAAAGGGTTCCAAATTGAGAAAATCTGGCTGATCTGCTCCTTAATATTCTTGAGAAATCATAGTGTGGATCTCTATCTATCATAGCATTCTACCCCCTATTCTCATATTGGAACATTAGTTAAGTAACAGTTTTTTTCTAAAAGAAATAAAATTCCCTGTAAATCTAACGAAAATGTATTTGGGTTGACCATGAATGTTATTTACTTTCACTGTGTCTCCTGAATTGCAGTATTCAAATCAAGTCTGAAGGATTTTCTTTGTTTTCACTATATTTATGGCTTGAGCTGTGCATGCAACTGTTCTACTCCCCACAGATCCATCACATGACCAATAATCAAACTCCATGCACCAAAGTTGTCTAAATACACAAAAAATAGTCATTCTAGGCTTTCTGATATTTCAGTTTTCATAATTAATCCACACCAGAAAAATTGGAAAAGAGAAAATACACTTAGTAAAGTGCCTGTTTGCGGTTTATCTAATTCTTGTTAAACTGTTAGTGATTAGATGAGATAAAAAATGCTATCTATGAGAAGACCTTCAGTCACCCCTTGACTAAAGGCAGCTAAATTAGCTTATTTCCTTAAGCTCCAGCACAGCTGGTGGTGAACTCTTTTCTCTCCAGCAGTTACATGGAGGATGGAAGATGACAAAGTTCCTAATCTAAAACCCAAAGTTGTTTCTTAAATAAAAGGGTGAGAATAGTTTCCCCTCTTTTTCCTGATGCAGAAAATATACTTGTTTGCTTCAATTATAAAGTATTTTAAGACTGTTCTTAAAGCATACTGGTTTAAAGCCTGGCTTTTAGTTTTGTACTTGAAAGTTTATGGTTTAGTCTGTGAAGCTCTGTAAGGCAGAATGATTTAATAATCTTCTCTAATCTTGAAATCTGTCTGTATGAAAGATGACTTGAGTAAAGCAAAGCTATTCCTTGCATTTTGATTGGATTTTCAGACCTGAGTGAAATTAGTCCTTAGAGGTTCTGGAAAGTCTTACTTTTATTTATAGGATATATGGCTCTCATGTTCCATTCAGGAACTTTGGACATGATGGTCAAAATTTCAGGATCACATAGTTTTAATCCTTTTAATCTTCAAATTTCAGTCTTTTTACATCTGTCTTTAAGATCACCCAGATTTTCTGTTTCCTGTTTTCACTTTTCTTTGACAAGCATCTGCAAATTTTTGCAAGCCAAGTGTACATTCTGTTTCTATAACATTAGAAGCTGAGATTCTCCATCTTGCTCTAGTTTTTAATTCCCACCCCCACTTTCCTCTTTTCACATTTAGTAACCAATTACAATAATCATAATTACCATAGCCTATACTGCATAGCATCAATTTACATTTTGTCTAAGAGCAAGCATACAAAAGATGTAAATGCCCCGAAAGCAAATCAAAGCTCATTCTTCCATTGAAAACTGTTTAAAATTAATCAGGAAACATGACTTACAAATTGTACTGTGGGGCTGAATCAAACTCAGAAAATAAATTTTGGGTTGAGGCTGACCATCTGTTCTTAAGTCATTGGAAGAAAAAATGCCAGGTGACTTAAGGACAACATTTTCAGTCTGAATTGACTTCCTTGGGCTCTTGCATCTTCAAGACTTAAGTTAAGATACCCAGACTTATGGTTTATATTTTGCACCATTTCTCTCTTACTTATATTATTGTCCCAAAATAAGGAACATGTTTGTTGGTACTCAGTAGCTAAAATTATTAACCCCTCGTGATAATCAGTTTGATGAACATAGATGGGAAGACAATCACAGGAGTGATTTAATGATTTTTTGGGAGTTATTTTTAGCTATGAACTACACTCTGGGGAAGAAGAGGGGCATTTGATGATGACAAGGATTTGCTGCAACCAGTTGAGATTCCTCAATTTCAGTGACTGCAATTCAGACATTATGGATATGAAAGGGAAAAATTTGTAGTGCTAAGTCTAAAGGAATTTAAGGAAAAGTAGTAGCAAGAATTAAGAGACATAAATTGTGTTAAGTGAGAGAACAGGTAAAATATAGGTTATATTAATTTCAACTCCCTCACGACTGTTTAAAGCTGGAGGTCAGTAACCAAGGAACTGTTTCTTATCCTGAAACAAATGTATAAGGAAACTCTGGCCAGATGCATTGTGCCAGCTCTTTAATACTGATACAGAAGTCTGCTGAGGACTTGAATGCATATCCATCTTATTTTTTCTCTTCATTTCTGTTATATAAAATTGTGCTTCCTTATGCTTACACTTGTTAAATCCAATACCTTAATGTTAAACTAACAACATTTTTGAATAATATTTTAGCAGATTTTTCATAACAATGTCTGTTCTGGTATCCTGATTCCTCTGATGGCCCCAAGTAGATGTCATGGGAAGAGTGTGAGAACAGAGGCATCACCCTTTGAATACCTTACTCTTCCATTTTTATTTTAATTGCTGCTTGACACTTTTCCAAAGCTTTTGACTAACTCTGCTACAATTTCTTATTTTCCTTACTATGTTCTAAATGTGCTCATAGAAAATTACATCACTTTACACTCACACATTTGAAGCCCAATTTCAAAACTTTATCTTTGAAGCTGTCTTAGAGTTTTGTGGTGGGGCTTAGGAGTAAGATACTTGGGTTAATTTCTTCAAGGCATTGTCTTTTTGAGTTTCTTAAATTTCTTTACAATAAATACAGTCTGAGTTTATGCTGAACAAAGTCCAAGCTGTTACTATTTATTAGACTACTCTTAATGGATAAGCTTCTGAGTTACCTTTACTTGCCGAAAAATTGTCTCATTAATATTATTAGATACTGAGGGTACAGAACTTGACAACGAACAAAAAAAAAGGACTTACTAATACATTCTTAGAAATGGAGAGGCAAAGTATGTTGCTAGTACAAATAATCTTTCAATGCTAGTTTTAAATGACTCAAATTAATTCTCCTCTTCACTGTGTTTACATTCTGATTCTGCTAACAGGTAAGTTGTTCAATTATCCTACTTTATTGTGTGTTAGTGGGTGTGTGAGATGTGTACTCTATATTTGCGAACAGTCACATCCCATTTGGCAACAAAATGGAGAAAAGAAAGATATGCCTTGTGCTCTGTGTCCAATTGACACAGCTTGAAAATTGGAACATTATTTACGAGCAGCTACTTGTAACAATTCCAGTTTCAGGATGAGAATTATTGCCATGCTCTGGCTGGAGTTCTGCAAGTGCTAATTTAGGTACATATGGAGAGATTAGTTGTTTTAAGTTCATTTGAGCAGTGTACTGATGTCACTAAAAGAGGCTGTTCAGATCTCAGCAGCCTTGGAGCACATTTACGTGAGCTGCAAACATCAGTGACCAAATGCCATCTCTGGAGAGTTTTGCTTTGCTGAGGGGGCTCACCTGAGCCACGTAGCTCTGCCAGAGACGCTTCAACAGATGTTCCAAACAGCTGGGAATTTTATTGTGGCCTCTCTCTTCTCTCACCACCTCCCTTACAACTTGTGAGGAAAACACTAGTGTGCAGACTATAAAGAGGGATGGCTAATGAGACAGTCAGGGTGTGTCTCAGGGCCAGCACAGCCTCTACTCTTTGCCCCTCCCTGAGACTCAGGTCCTGCAGTGCCACAGCCATGGGAGTGCCTGGCCCTGGGTCTCAGAGTCTGCACCTTGTCCCCCACCCACCAGCTGACGTCCCAGACAATCTGCATGGCCAGGGAGGAGCCTGGTGCCAGAGGCTGTGGCTGCCCCCCACATGCCCTGCCCTGCCCAGGCTGAGGCATCATGCCCTGTCTGCCCTGAAAACCCTGGCCAAAGCCCAGGGAGCTGCCATCTCCCCATGGTCCTGTCAGGTTCATTGGAAATCTTGACTTTGTCTTTGAAGCTTCAGGAGTTGTGATCTTAATACTCAAATGGAGCAAAAATGCACTTTTTCAATTCAAGAAGGTAAGAGACAACTCAGTGAAAAGTACAAATATTCACTTCTTAATAATTTCCTTATTACGAATACAGTGGAAGTAGAAATTTGTAGAAATAAGATCCATACAGCTCATTTGTTCTGGTTTTGATATCTTATCCATTATTCAGGATGAGCATACTGATTGAGAAATCAATATATATTAACATATCCATCTTCCAGCCCAATGAATAGGGTGTAAGACAATACAGACTGCACTGTCTGTGCTAATGTACCAGATCATCTGAGTCAGTCACAGAAAATCTGAGCTATCTTAAGGCTCTTACATGTGGTAGGAGAATTTGATTTAGTCCCAAGGTGAATGGATGTTATATTCTTGTTCACTTATAAGCAAGTACATCTGCTTCCTTGCTGCTGATTAGAAATGCCTCTCAAAGAGCTAGATCTTCAAATCTGAAAAGCATTTTCAGTTTGCAGACAGCAATTTTGTGTCACATGTACTATTGATTTTCAGTCTTGAATACTCATTGACACTCAACATCCACACTCACTAGTTTTTGTACATCCACGTTATTATGTCCAGTGACTTCCAGCTGAGGGCTGGAGGTAAAATAGTGGAAATGTGCCTATTAAGCAAGAAAGAAAATTTTTCTCAACCTCAAGGCTGCATATCATTAAATTCCAAAACAGATATTTTATCTTGAGGAGTAAATAAAATGCTGATAATGAAAATTTTCAGGAAAGACAATTGTCAGGAACTGTCAAAAATGCTGTGTAACCCAGGAAATATGATTTTTGCCATAACCAGAAAAAGAGTTGAAATAATGTGGCATTGCAGGGTGTCAGAACATGTCTGGTTTTGTCTTGGTTTCAGCTGAGTTTTGTGTTCACCTGGTGGCAAAGTAACTATCACTTTATATTTGTATGAGCTGAAGCTTTGTGAACACCAAGAATGATGAAGGTCTGGCAAATGTGGAGAGGCACTGCCTTGCAAGAAGCAGTCCTCGATATCATCCAGGGCTGGGGGAGAAAACTTTCTGACCTCAAGGGAGCAAGTGATGAGGAGGAAAACTACAATAGGAAAATATAGGAAAATATTTAAATATGACTGTAAGTGGACCCCAAGAGGAATGAGGAAGAAACTCTCACACACTGTGAACATCACAGTGACAAAGGGAGAGGACAGGAGTTTCAGATTTAAAATTAAGAAACATTTCTTATGGAGAGGTGGTCAAACACTGGGACAGGGTTCCTGGAGAGGTGGTCAATGCCTCAAGCCTGTTTGTGTTCAAGAGGCAATGCCCTTAATAACATGCTTTAGCTTTTGGTCAGCCCTGAAATAGTTGAGCAGCTGGACTGGATGATCACTGCACACCCCTTCCAATGCAAATATTTTATTCTAGTCTACTCAGTTTGAGTCCTACTTCAATTTATCATAAATGACAAACAAAGGCTGACAACTCAGCATAGCTATCACCCCAACTCCTGCTTGAAGAAAACTACAACTTTCAACCTTAACACTGGAGGGGCATTGGATCATAATGTGAAAGAAAAAGAAGAACTTTAAGATATAGGAATATGCGTTCTGTGTAATGGTTTTAACTGTATTGTTAACATGAATTGCTGTTTCAATTAGATAATTTGGAGGACTAGACTGTTAAAAATTAATTTAAATTTTATCAGTTATTAGTTAAGTTATTCTTCTTAGAATATCATTATTCTTATTATATTCTTGTTATTCTTATTTGTTATTATTCTTCATGTTTTTGTTCTGTGTATGCAGTGTATATCTCTTGCCAGTAACATTTTATCTAACACAAGCCATACCTTGAAATCCAGTCCCAGAGCAAAGCTGAGATATGGCTGTAGAACATAGCTGTATTTGTTTATATGATGTTGAATTTCAGCTCCCATAAATATATTTTGAAATGGTGATTATTTTAACTAGCAAATTGCTGCTCAGTTGGCCTATTACTCATTCAGTTTTCTTGTCCCTAACATATGTAGAGAACACCCTCAGCTACATATAAAGTACACTTGTTAAATACAGTATCATGAGGAATGAGGAAGTGATATGGTAGCGCTTGTCCTTTTATTTGTTCTCAGGATGGCAAATAGGGTGGGATGACTGAGTGGGTTAGGCCATGCACCCATCTGTCTTTATTTTGCAGGTCTTATGTTGCAACACAGGAATTATATTTCTCTGCCATATTTACTTTAGCTAGATATTCTCTTGTCCTTTTCTAAGTCCAACTCTTGGAAGCTCTAGGTGCTCATTTTGTTCTTCAAGACAAAGGTCTTTTTTAAGAATTCATTATTGTCATGGAGACAGTCATACAACATTTTAAATTATATTACTCAGACTAGAGGAGGTGTAACATCTTGCAAGATGAAGCCTTCAGAGATCATGTCAGATCTTTAAGGTCCCTTCCAACCCAAGACATTCTATAATTCTATTGAAAAAATAAAGGTCCTTCAAAGAACAGAACATGCTAAACTTTCCAGCCACCCTAAAAGGAAAGTTTCAATATTTACAAGTTAAATACTGTGAATTTAACCTACTTTTCTCTACTAAATTTCTAAAGGTATTCACAGTTTTTCTTCTGTATGTGGTTATAATTGTGCCTTTTTGGTAAACAAGGCCAGCTTGACATTTGTTTCATCTTGTTCAAGATCTCTAAAATGGGTACTTCTCTGTCTACTAAGCAGATCAATACATTAATTTTCCTCGAAGTTCACTTTATGTGATGATTGTATTAACTTCTATACAAAACCACTTCTATTCAAATACCTTAATTCAAAAGTTCCAGGTTAAAGGGAGGAAAACAGATTCCCTCTACTCTCAGCAACTCCTGCCCTACCAGGAGCCAGTTCCAAGGAAAAGCTTTCAGCCTGTGTGGTGAAGTCATAGAATCATGGAATATGCTGCGTTGGAAGGGACCATCAGGACACCCCAATCACACTAAATGCTTCTTGAACTCTGTCAGGCTTGGTGCTGTGACCACTGCCCTGGAGAGCCTCTTACAGTGCTCAACCATCCTTTGGCTGTGAAACACTTTCCTGACATCCAACATAAACCTCCCCTGACTCAGCTTTAGGCCATTTCCTTGAGTCCTGTCACTGGGCACCAGAGTGAAGAAATCAGTGTCTGTTGCTCCTCTTCCTCTCATAAGGATGGTGAACACCACAATTAGGTCTGACCTCAGTCTCCTTCAGGCTGAACAGAACAAGTGACCTCAGCCAGTCATCATAAGGATTCCCCTTCAGACCCTTCACCATCCTCATGGCCTCCTTTGGGCACTCTCTAATAGCTCAATCTCCTTTTCATATTGTGGCCCAAAACTGCACGCAGGAGTCAAGGTGAGGCTGCCCCAGTGCAGAGCAGAGTGGGACCATCCCTTCCCTTGCCCAGCTGGCAATGCTGTGCCTGATGCCCCCCAGGACAGGGATGTCCCTCCTGGCTGCCAGGGCACTGCTGGCTCATGTTCAGCTTGCCATTGACCAGGATCCCCAGGTCCCTTTCTGCAGCTGCTCTCCAGCTTCTCATTCTCTTGTCTGTACACGCATCCCCACCTCAACTGCATAATCTGGCTCTTGCCCTTGTTAAACCTCATATGGGTGGTGATTGCCCATCTCTCTGATTTGTCAGGGTCTCTGCAGGCCCTCCCTGCTCTGACAGCTTCTTCCAGTTTAGTGTTGTCAGCAAACTTACTTAATATTCCTTAGAGGTTGGGTTTATGTACCCAAAATCTAATACCTCTGCTTCAGGGAAAGAACACATCTGCCTTTTCATGTAGCCCCTTACATCAGGAGCAGGTAGCTGAGAAAATCCTAGACTCTTCTCCAAGAGTTAATTAAAATGTATATACAAACAGTTATGAAAAAAATAATTTTTTGAGTGATTGAAGTCCTATGCAAGTGGCTTTATTATGGTAGGTTCT
This sequence comes from Eopsaltria australis, assembly GCA_034509425.1. Lineage (NCBI taxonomy): Eukaryota > Metazoa > Chordata > Aves > Passeriformes > Petroicidae > Eopsaltria > Eopsaltria australis. The sequence continues at coordinate 449,031 of JAVTVJ010000425.1, forward strand.
AGGTTTTATGTTTTCAGCCCCTCAAACTTTGAATAAAAATTCTTTCTCCACATTTTGAAAAGTGATGATATTGACTCCTGAGAGTCAGAGTAGCTATAGCTGTGATTCTGATCCAACACAGGAATCCCCCTCTAACCCTCAGTTACCACACCACCACAAAGGGACTGCCTCTGCTCCACCCTTCCCAGATTTCCCTGGTTTAGGCTTCATGATACTTACTAAGGAAATGATAGTATGTCGCCCTGGTTTTTGCAGTGTTCTATGTTTTTACTTCGGTAGTAGAAGTTCTCATGCACTTTCTATAAACGTAGTCTTTGTTTTCCTAACCGGCATAGATTGTTTTTGAACTTCTAGATTGTTTTCATTCCTTTCTCCTAAGGTGGAGAAAGATGATAGACTGTGTCATTATCCTGTGGAATTGTAGAGGTGATAACCTCATTGACCAATCCACGATTGTCTTGAGAAAAATATAAAAATGAGTGAATAAAGAAAGGCAGGTCTCTCTTTTGTAGTCCTGCCTAAGTGGTCCTGACTTGCTGCTGAATCTGCGTGTTTCTTTCATGTCCGACAGTGCGACAATAGTGAATTCTATTTTGTGGTACTTAATTCCCTTCAGGCGCTGAATAAGGAACATTAGGTATTTAACTCAGAGATATAAAACAAAGTCAACTTCAAAGTTTGGATTTAGATTTGTTCAATGCCTCTTGAAATTGCCTTTCTTGTTGGCAAGATTCATGAAGGTGACAGATTCTCAGCAGCTCTATTCTTGTGAAGGAACACTGGAAGCTGTAAAAATTAAGCATACTTTTAGAAATACAGGATGCAGTATTTTTTTTCAAATTCCTTTTTCTCTGGGGGGTAGGGGGAAACAGGTCCTTTTGAACTGAAACTATATTTCAAAAAAAGTAAACAAAAACCCAAAACCCTACAACATGTGGAAATTCTGCTTGTCAGCTAGTTCTACAGATTTTACTCAAGGCTTGTTGACTAAATTCTGGTGTCTAATACCTGGCTAATAATCCTTGGAATGACTTAACCTTGTTTAATGTTAAACAGTTAAAAAAAAAACCCACAAAAAACCCTGAAGTGTCCTCAAACAGAAGAAATTAAAAAGCACTGGTAAAAATTGAACATTAAAATTCAGCACCAAAATCCATTACAGTTCCAGGTGGCCTCAAGGGTCTTAGCAGGTAATTTGTTCTTAACTGGAAGAAACATTCCTCCTAGGCAGAGCTGAATTATCTTAATACCCAATTCAAACCTTTTTTTTTTTTTCTTTTTTTTTTTTTTTTTACTGTGAAGAAAACTACATGAGGGACAGGCCTGGTGGAAGGCATTAACGTTTACCTTCAGGGGAATCACAGGCATTCACAAGGGAAAAATGGAAGAAGGATGCCTGCATGAAGAGAAACTTAAGATTATATATATATCTTGGACAAAACTATGTCTGGTAACTTTAAATTAGACCCTGGCTTCCCTCAAGTCCATTGCACGCTTCATTTGATTTCCTTGGGAACAAGTTTTCTATTTAAATATTCTTCATCTAAATTTATGTAATCAGACTATGTTAAGCAACTAATGAGTAGAATATTCAAGGAGTGACTGGAGCATTTTTTAAAGAAAGACCTCTCAAAATTAGCCTTATTTTTTCTAAGCAAACAGTTAATTCTTCATTAATACCATATCATTCATACTCATCTCTTATACTCATGTACCCAAAAATCACTAAATTTTACCCCTAGATAATTATTGATCTCTTGGTACTGAACATTACTCCAAACATTTGTAAACCTGAATTTGTTCCTTGACTTTTTTCTTTTATATTTTTATTGCACCACTGTTTCTCTGAATGAAAGAACTAAAGACTGGTAGTGTGACCGTAGTACATAAACCCAGCTAGAAGGACAACTAATTTTCAAAGACAATACAAAACTCTGGATGCCCCTAAGGTCTCTACACTTTTTACTGGTCTCATACTTTTTACTTTTTACTCCTCCTCTGATTGTCCTTCAGTTAATGGATCTCATGAAACAAGTACTGCATTCTGTCTGCAGCTACCTGCTGAACTTTACCTTTCCTCTTCTTGACTCTACCTTTTATTATTCAAAAGTATTTATTCAAAATTATTATTTTTAGATGTCCAGAGCAAATAGTTGAAAGACCTGAAAGTTGTTTTCTGATTTGGAGTTGAGTAATAATGGATTTTTCTTTAAGTTCAATTTGTATCAAAGTAAAATGTGGCTCATATGCGCCTAATTTCATAAAGTACTGAAGACTGAAATGCATGGTAATTGTACAAATAATTATAATAATATAGTATTTTCTGATTCTGCTTTTTGCAACAACTATTTAAGGGACAAAATAATTGATGTTTCCCAGGGAAATGTTGATTTCTGTAAGTTTTTTATAAATTAGTTTTCATCTTGGTTGGAAAGAAGAATACAGATTGATTTCTAAGGAGTAAAAAAATATCATCCTATAATAATAGCAGACTAAATATTACTTTAATCACCAATACAATTAAACAATAATATTAATAAAAGGAGAGGCACTCAAGCTAGCTTATTAGAGTGTCCTGGGTTGACTGTATGATGCTTGTATCCCCAATCGTCTGTCCTGCTTATGCCGGGTATTAAGTTCTGTAGCTTTAAGTTAGGCCCAGAGAGAGAGAGAGTGAAGAGGGTGAAGGGGGGAGAGAAAATGCACACAGTTTGTCTGCAGGAGTTACACCTTACTCCCCCGGAAATTCCTTCAGAGACTGCGCTCGAAGCGGAGACAGAAAAAATAGAGATAAGCTCTCTGTGTGCTCTTGGAGTTCGCAGCTGGGTGCTCTCGGAAATCTCTCGGCTTTTGCAGAGAGAGAGAGACTTTATTTCTTTTACTGGTTTATTTCTTCTGGGACTGGTCAGCATCTCTGTGGTCCAAGACATCAGGACAATCCCCCGGGGGCCCCCCGACTCCGCAGCCGGGCCTGGCCATCGGCCCCAGCCTCTGGAGGGACTGAGGCTGACACAGCCGCACCCACAGAAGGACTCTCTGGATCCACCATCTCTTCAGAGAAAGGAGAGGTTTCATTGTTTTATATCATTCAATTTTTGTTTCCAAACTTGTGAATATTCTGCTTATTAAATAAATAGTTTTTTCCACTTTTTTTCTCTAAGGAAATCTTTTCCCGAACCGGTTTGGGGGAGGAGTGGCTGAAATTGGCTTGTCTAGAGGAGACCCCCTTGGAGGTCTCCTCCTAACATTTGCCCTAAACTAGGACATAGAGTTAAGCCAGAATTTTTAACAACATGTAAGGAACATCTTGATAACCATCCTGCTGTTATAACACACACACCTGCTCTGGTCCTTATCCCAGATAAGGTCTGTGTTTGAAAGAGGGGAAGATCTGCATCTTCAAAAGTCACCTGGAACAGGTCTTCCTCCTGCCTCTAAATACAAGTTTCAGAGGAATCTGCATAGCTCCCCAAGTGCTTTTGTGGGATGAAAGACAGAAAATATCCTTTTTAGTGCTTTCATTCGTGTGGAAGGAGGAGCGAGGCTCACTAGATGGTGCTAGGCACAGGCGGGTAGCATAGCCCGCCACCGCCAGGCGCTCCCGGCCGTGTCCCTTGTCCTGCGGGATGCACGGGAGCATCCCTGCACCGCGGCAGCTGGCATGGAAACGGTGGGGAAAAGAGCTTAGGGAAAGTGACTCATACATATGTGAAAAAGAACCGCTGGTGTGCATTTGTCCGATAATCCCAGCGTTTAAAAGCAGCTTTTGTGCCTGATAGTAAATAACTTGTGGTTGCATCAGTATTTCTCCTTTTTAACACTGTCTTTTGCTGTTCCATTTTTCTTCACTTCCGTATTAATTACTTCATCATTCCTTATTCTCAGTTCCTCTTTGAGTGACAAACCCATCATCCTGCCAACAGATTGTTTTCCTCAGTTTTGGTTCCTGTGTGAGTTTCCACCCTGCCAACTTTCCTCTTCACCCTGCCAGCTTTCCTCGGGGCCACATCTGTTTCTCACTTCCAGCCCATCAATACCTGCAGCTGAGCCACCCACCTGCCCGATTTATGCTTAGCTGCATCCTGCCCCAGGCCAGGGATGGTGAAGTGTTTCACACCCATGTTGCCATGGCCCATCAGAGGTTCCCTGCCCCGTCTGGGCCATCCATGGTCCCTCAGGTGTGTCTGTCCCTGCAGCTGCCACTTTGCTGATTGCCCCTGAGCCTGTTTCACTGGTTTTGGGGACACCTGGAACCACCCTGCAGCCACACCACCCGTATCCTGTGGCTTCTTGCTGGTGCAACCAGCAGCACCAGAGTCCCATCCACTCCCCAGCCCTCTCACAGCACCTCACCCCCACCCCAACAGCTCTTTTCTAGTTGAACTTTTGGATGCAGACAACACACATTCAAACAGCATATATACAAGTAGCTCCTTAAACAAATGCTGTGGTGTCAGTCAGCCCCAGCACCTCACATTAATCTGATAAGCCTGTGTAAATCATAGAGAAAATCTTGGGTTTTACTTTACAAAGCACACAATGCCACGAGTGTTTTTCTGCCTCTTAACTGATGAAATCAGTACTGCAGATACTTGCTGTTGGATAACAGGTAAATATTGTAATGTTAGTAGTTATTACTCTGTACTTCAACAGGTACTCAGCAGCTTGTAGGACAAGACAGAGAGCAGCTCCATGTGGAAGGTCACCTGCTGGGGACAGACAGGTGAGAACAGACTTTCATACATGGAATCAGATTCATAATTTTTAAATTCATGGTTCTTTCCAAGCATGACTGATGTGATGACTTTCTCCTAAGTTTGAATAAATAAAAAAAGAACGGAAAGCCTGATTTAAAAACAGGTCTCTGATCTGCATAGAATTTTCCTTTAGTGGCAGACTTGCAAGGCCTCAGGAAATATTATCCAGATGCACGACTTCCTCTAACAGATGACAAAGCCTTTGATGTCACATTACTTGGAACTAATTCTGAGATTGTAAGTATGTCTTTAAATATGAACGATGCATTCTACCCCACGCAGTTAAAAAATAAATAAATTCCATCATACTTCTAGGGTTTTTTTAGATCTTGTATCCAAGTCTTCCTTCTAATTTGCATATTTATTCCTTAGGAGTTGCACTGATATAATGCATCAGTCTCTCAATTAATTCCTACCAAAGTGACCCTAAAGCTACAAACTACCTGTTCCCGTACTCTCACTGTCTGGAATTTCTCCTATTTTATAAAATATACCACAGGGGTTAAAATAAAATAAAATAAAATAAAATAAAATAAAATAAAATAAAATAAAATAAAATAAAAAAAGAAAGACTCAGGTAATACCATTCGTTCTTTATTCATTTGAAACAGAAGGTAGATTTAGGCAGGTAGAACATGTACACTACATAGGAAAATCTTGCCAATTTCAGCTCTTTAGTCTTCTTAACGACTTCCAGTTAAAAATGAAACTAACAAAAACTAAAAGTATATACAAAAAGTCTTGGCACACACATACAAAAAAAGAAAGAACATCTACATTTTGAAATGTTTTTACTCAGCTAAGTGAACCTGACTGTCATGGAAAATGCCCCATTTTTAGGGCTGGTAGACTGTCTGTACCTTTCAGCATTAAACAAATTGGCTTTGAGTAAAATTACTTTGAGAAAGGATGGGTATAAGGAATTGTTCTGAGTTTGTGCTCACACATTTACAGTAGACCTCCCATGGTCAGACTGAGATCCGGTTACTCCTATGATTTCTCTAATTGTGTTAGAGAAACAAATCATATCAGAAATTCTGTCATAAAGGGATTGTAAAACCAGAGATACTGATTGGAATGAAAGGCTGCTAATGCTGTAGGGCACAGCTATCCCTGGATGTAGTTGCTCTCATTTCTTACTAAAGAGTCATTAACCAACCAGAGGTAGCATTGGATTAGAGTTGATTCTGGTAAAATATGGAGTTACCTTTCAAGGTCTGCTTGTCAGAAATAGTCAGAAATAGACTTTTATCACATTTTTCCACTTAGTCAATATGAGTTGAAGTAAAAAAACCCCTGTAAATTGGGACTTAACATATAAATAAACCTCTAAGTTAGCTGATTTAAATCCTTGAATCAGAGCAAGGACACTTTTGGTATGTGACACTTTTGCTGGTATTAGCTAATAGAAATAAATGCTCAGCAGTACAGATTAGGATACTGGTTTAGATCAATTTTTAGTTTTTAAAAATAATTATTAGCTACAAGAACTGCATAACATGACCATAACATTATTGATTATCATGATAGTTAGTATTTTGTATTTGACTTGTGTATCAATGAAGCCACTTTGGATTTCTAGCTGCTGCGTGGCCACTCCACATGGATATTTTTACCTACTGATATACCAGAGTAATGTAATTTCTTGCATTACTTAAACAAAGAAGCAAAAATCTGATATCAAAAAGAGTTTTAGCCTTTAGCTTGTGGCAGGACAAAGTGGATTACTGGTTAACACAAACTAGAAGGGGACATCTTTATGTACCACAATCTTAAAAAGTGTAAATTCCGATGATGTATGTGGGTTTTTATGCAGTTCCCCCAGTTTAGAAGTTGTAGGTTTCAATTTGGAGAAGGCTTTGAAGTTAAATTAAAGAAGTTAACTCTACATAAAGGTGAAAAAATCCACTCCCCAACAAATGGGGTAAATACCTTCATCTAGAGAGATAGCAGGAAATAATAAATATTGTCTGTAGAATATAGGAATGCTCAACAGCAAAGTTCTGTCAGCACTGTAGAGATAAAGTAAACTTAAAAACACATTAATTTAAAATTTTCAACGGAAAATGGAAAAAAATAAAATACCTAGGCACATAAATAAAAATATAATAAGAACTATAATTTTATACAGGAAGACATTAAAAAGAAAATAAAATAATTGGGTCAGCTTTCCCCAGAATGAATTAATTCAGTGTTCAAAGATATACATGATAGGATAACAGGAGTAACAATAAAGTAGCAGTTTGAGTTACATGTGAAAAGGGCAGGAGGCAACACATGTGCTGCAGCAGGCATGTGTACCAGAAAAATATGAAGCTGAATTTTTTTAATGAGTGGTCAGAAATTGGAACAGTTCCTCCATAAAGAGTTCATAATTTTCATCCATGAAGGTACTCTAAACTCAACTGGACAAAGCCCTCAGCAATCTCTGATTTTGAACTTAGCTGTGCTTTGAATGGGAACTGGTACAGATGACCCCCAAATGTTTATTCCAACTTAAATTATTCGGCAATTCTGTGATCCTTCTTAAATAAGGTAATTGGTTTTCTATACTTATTAAATGTGATGATTTAATTTCCCTGGACATATTAGACTTAAAGGGAGTTGTCAGAGACTGAAAATAGTTCATGCCTCAAACATTGATATAAAGTTTATATCAGAGAATCCTCCCTGAAGATACCTGACTAGGACTTTGGACTGCGAGCCAAACTGCTGAGATTAGATAAAGGGAAAAGCCTATTGTTCAGTCATCTCAGTCTGAGGGAAAGGAATGCGTCCACAGAGGATGAAGCCACCAGCTGTACTGAGAATCATTTCTGGATGAGTTTGGGGTGGGGGCAAAGCACAGCTCACAGAAGCCAAATTTGCATAGTCTTACCCCCCAGGTGAAAGGGGGAGGAGGATGGCGTAACCTCTGATCAGAGGCAATACACACTCATCCTCCAGTACACAAACTGGCCCAGCTGTGAAGCCTCCCCAACCCCACAAGCCACATCCACGGGACTCTCACGTGAGAGGCAGCTGAGGGGGAGTCACAATCTATCACAGACCCCCCAAAGTGCTCCCCAGATGCCTTGCACCACAGGAGTGCATGTGATGCAAGCAGAGTCTGCTGCCCCGGGGGGACATGCCTGGACATTTCCACCTGGCCTGAGTGTATATTAACCCATGGCATTCTGTGCTTTTCGGGGGACTTCCACCACTGAGACCAGCTGAAGAGGACATCAGGACATCAGTGGGACTCATGGAGTGGTGATACTTCTTTGTCCCTGTCCCTCTCTGTCCCCCCATCTTTCTCCCTACTCCCCCTTTTCTCTCTTTTCTTCTCTCTCTCTCTCTCTCATATTTACTATCAAATAAAACCCATACTATTGATTGGCATATGGTCTCGTTTGTACCTTAATTCGGGCAGAGGTATTTCTAAAGAACTTTAATAATTAGATCATAACAGGAGTAACATCAGAAGTTCTTGAAATGTGGCATTTGAAATATGATTTGGTTTATACATGTGAAATTCCAGGGCAAAGTGGAAAAGAAGTGTCTGTACTGCTTTCCTAGGCTCGTAGTAATGAGTGGCCTCATTCAGCTCTGGGGAGGGCTTAGGGAGTATTATTTCCAACTAAACTTAGTTGGCATCATCTTTTCATTATCAGCACTTTTTCCCTCTCTAGGAAAGACATAATATGTCTAAGATCTGCATTTTCTGGCTTGATCTTTATTTTGTAGATCTTAGAGGCATTCCATGCATTTTACTATTTTTCTTGAATGGTTTTGCTTGTTGTGCTGCCAGATTTATTGGCTCCTTCACAACTTGCATTATTTTAGGTTTTAATGATGATGCAGATTCCAGCTTTTGCTGTTTGTTTTTTTTTTTTTTTGCTTCTTCATTTTTTTGTTTATAAAGCTGGAACCTCCTTATGTTTCTTCTGTATGGCTGTCTCAATCTGATATCGTCTCCACAGCATCAGGAATAAATTTACAAGCGCAGTGTTTTTAGACAGTTTGATCACTGCAAACAGTTTAGCTCTGATGAATCCTTGCCATAGCACACTTAATTAGATGTTTTTTTGTTTTTCTAATAAGCTTTTACAACAAGCCACTTTTACTATTTACTTATATATAATCGGTTAACTTGCTTCTAAGTTTTTAATCAAGCAATATTTCAGTAATGTCTATGTCAGTTTTCAGAGTGCTGATCCATTATGTAGTAGTACCAAGTAGATCTGACTTTTTGGGATTTTTGAAATGCCCTTTCAATGCTTTTAATGTCATTTCACACAAAACCATAGGGGGTGAATGTCAGAAACCAAAAGCAACATGGTTACAATCACAGTATTTTGAAAAGGACTTAAACTCATAATAGTCAACCTGTAAGTCACATCACTGCTGAAGTAGGTAGTCACATCTCAGAACTGTAGGTGCATATCAGGGTTACACATTTAGCCATTACATTCTTTAATGATGTTATTTATGGAGAGCATTTCAACAGGGTTGAAAAATAAATACATATGATGCCATTAATTCCAGTATTATCACCAGTATTATTTTCAAACATACGTCAATGTTGCGGTGGTCCATGCCCCCAAAAACCCTTTTCCTCCCCTAGGAAGCTCGGGGCTAGGGACTCCCCTGGGGTGGAGCCCTAAGTGGTTTGCCCTGTAGATGGGCCAAGCTTCCCGGGGGCTGGCTACCCTGTCCCCACTTGTCCGGCCAGCTGCCACTCTCCTGTCTATCATCTTTAGGTTCCAGAAAGTTCTCTGTTACTCAGTAGTTGATTGTGTTATCCCCTTGTCAGTCTCCTCCTCTCCTCCCCCTTCCCTTCCTAGTTGGTTCCTGTCCCCTGATCCCTCCCTGGTTCCTTCCCTGAGCCAGTCAGTGATTGGATATGTTTCCCTCAATAAAAGTCTGATGCACAGTGAGCTCCAGGTCTTTCGCCTGGATGCCCAGAGAGCTGTTAACCCTGCATTACAGTGTTTCTATTATTCCTGGGCGAAAGATCCCTCCAGCTATACTCTGGCTCTTTGGTTACTGTGTCTATCCTAAAGGGAGGCACAGCCTGCGGCAAGGGACATAAGGGCCCAACAGCAGTGAACCTGCTTTGGTCAGGGACACTCGCTTGAAGCTGCTGCCTGAGACCCTTGTGGGCAGCTGGCCAGCCCACACCATCAGCCACATGTCAACAGCAAAGTGGTGAGCTACCTTTTTTTTCCCACCTCTTCAACTGATTTATGGGCAGTGTCTCTCTTTTTAACAATTTTTTTATGCTGTTGTTTTGCTTTAACATTTGTGGACCAGAAAGATTATTCCTTTTTACAGGGCACACTTGCTGAGAGAGACACAGCCCACAGTTTGATGTCATCTGGCTACCTTTGAGCCAGTAACCCAGAGCCCTTTAGAACTGGCTAAGAAAAACAAACATCTAGGGCGTGATTCATCTAAACTATTTTAGACAGCTACTTCAGGAGATGAGATGAATCATGTTCCTGAGAACATTTGTGCTCTCCACTGAATATAGAGAGGGCTTAAACAACTAACCCAGGGAAAGATCATTATGCTGTGGGTTACTGAGTTTGGTCTGAAGAATCCTGATCTTAGCCCTGTGATTTTACACCTGAAAACAACAGTTCTATTATTATTATTTCTGTTGTTACTTTTCTTATTATTATCATAATCATCATTACTATTATTTTTTATACTGAATTTATGTTTAAGGCAAGGGATTACTTAAAAATACAGATGCTCAGAATTGTCATCTCAATGATATATTCATGTATTTACCTGCCTAGAAAAACTAAAATGAGGGATCATTCTCAAACAGTTCTGTTGTTTAGAAATATCAAATATCTCATAGTATGCTGAAGTCACAATGTTCTAGCACCCCTCCTAGTTGCACATTTTATATGTTTGGTTCTGGGGTTGTTTATGCAACTTGGAAGGAGAATTTGGAGGTGACTCATTTTTTGTGAATTTTCAGTGTGATTTCTAAGCTGACTGCGTAAATTTCAGTAAGTTTATGTAGTATATGTTTGAAGTACTATTTAGGTAAAATCAACAGCAGGGGACTTCTGAAAACAATTTGAAGCACTGTGTATTTCCTATTAAATATACTATAATAAATGTTAATTTTATCTTTTACAATATTTTGTTATTGAGCTCTCTGACAGAATGATTTACAAATAATGCTATTCCATAATTTTAAATGTTATTGAAATAGAAATTTATTCATTTTCTGCATTCAACATAACCTTGAGTAGCCTCTTTCCTCTCAGAAATTAGTTTTTTCAGGGAAAAAAGGATTCTCATAACAACATTTTCAGTCATGATTATTACGCCAAGGCATATTTGCATGGATGTAAAGTCTTATACAAACAATAAAGTACTCAAGGTCTATGAAAGATAATGTTTATAGTTAATAAATATATAATATAGTTCATAAATCTTTGGTGTCTTCTTTCAGATCATATAAAAATTGTTTTCCAGTTCAAATGGAGCACTAAAAGAGTATGGAAGTATATTTTATTAATTTCAAAATGAAGCTATGTGGTGAGAATAGATGCTACCTGGTAATGATACTGTAACTCTAGGTAGCTAAGCATTGCTTTAGGTTGTGAAAAGCAGTGTGAAGTTACAGGATCTTGTTCTCTGAGATTGTCCTGCTTAAATCTTCATTTTCTTGTGTTTGCTTCAGAAAAGGGTACTTTTCATAGTAACATAAAAAAAAAACCAAAACAAAATTAAGACTCCTTTCTGTGAAGAAATAGGTAAAAACTTTTATTAATTTCATAGAAGTAGAGGAAAAGGTGTGCTGGATAAAAGATGTGTGTTGAGAGAACAATCATATTCTCATGTAGTGTTTTGATTCTGTGAACACAGACGTTGTGGTTTGTTTTTTCTTTAGAGGGAATTTAACTTTTTTCCTATTTAGGGGCATATTTTCTAGGGTAGTAAAACAAGAAGAAGCACTTGGGCTGTGTGTTAATTTTGTCGCTAACCTTCAATGTTATGAGAGGATCTGACAGCAAGCGAGACCACTGTAAATTAATCTGAGGTATATTCTCTACTTCTTTTCAGCCACCTCTCTGAACCTAAGGCAAACAGATGGCTGAGGATTTCTCCAAAAGATTAAGTACTTTGATATGAACATCTCTCAGAATGTCATCTACATGCTACTTGAAGCCTGATTTTTTTCTGTTGATTGTTTTTTTTCTTCCCAAAAATATTAAAGCATAAAGGAACAAAAGCTGTAAGACATAACAATAACATTACATCACAAGCTACTTGTTCTTACTGTGACATTAAGTTTATTTACTTATTATAAAAGTACTCATTATAATTCCTCTTAGTATATTTTTTCATCAATTCAAAGGAATAATGTAATATTATCATTCCTTAATTTTTAATGCACCTAAGTATGTTTATATGGGTTATAAAAGCCTCAGGGATAGCAGTAGGCTTTTGATAGACTATGTTCTTCATGGCTACTTGCCAGCTGATCAGAGTTGCTGATTCCAGCAATAAGTTCTTGACTACCATGATCCTGTATTTTTCTCAGTATACCCACAGATACAGGGGATGACAGAAGTTGCGTATTCTCTCCTGCAGCATTACCAGACAGCAGTCTTCCCTCCTAAGATGTGAAGACAGAGCGATTGGAAGCTAATTTCTTCTGTGAGAGAGGAATGCTGAGATATTCCCATTCCTTTTCTGGAGGATAGATTTGATTAATAAGGTGCTATTTTTCTTTGATAGTGTAAAAGTCTGTCCAAAGATTGATTTACTCATCCAAATTTAATTATTTGAATTTGCTTAATCTAAAAACTGGCTTGCTATGTTGATTTTGTTAGCATAAATCAGTGTTTAAGTGACTAAAATATGTAGCATTTAGCACCTTTGAAGCTGTTCCTGAGGTGGGGTGTCCAATAAGAGCTCAGAATCTGGTCTGTACTTTACTCAGTAATGCTGTTCACTCAGTAATGCTCATGACAAGTTTACCTGCCACACTGTATCCTCTTTTGTCTTTCATTCACTAAAACATTTATTCTCTCCTAGAGAAATTACTGCCAAACACAACTATTTACTTAGGATCTTCCTGGATGGTTGGAATTAGCACAGAAAAACCATCATGAGTTAATATTTGACAGTTAGGTGTGGGGAAAATGATGGGACATCACACCAGATCAATGTGATCGAAAGTGAAGCCCTTTATTGTCCGACAGTGAGCATACTTATACTTTACAGCGTGCCAAAAATAAAACTATGTGATAAGTTTTTCTCCTACCATACACACAGTGTTTGTTCTCATACAGAAGTTTCACAGGGGACTTTTCTCTAATTAGAGCACTAAGTTAGTATCAGAAGGCTACAATAACAGTTTCTTCTGCCAAGTTAATCTTTAGACACCTGCAGCTTGTTTTTGGCTTTTATGTCTCCCTTTCCCACAGCTGTCTTACGAGTAACCTTGAGCAGAGGCCTAGCTCTCATCTAAGGGGCCTGGATTGCTCACTTATACTTTATGTCCATGCAGCCGGAGATAGTTATTCTCCACAGTTAGGGTATTCAACAAACTTTCAGCAACGTTCTCTTTCTTTGATTTTTAAACAGTCCATGTTTCTTCCACATTGGAATAAAAAAAAAAAAAATCAGAGATAATCCTTCTGCATTGAAAAGTGGAAAATAATCTACAAATTTATTTGACTTACCAAGATTGTGTTGTTGACATGTGCAACCTGGGATGCACTATAACCTCAAATCTTGGTCTGCTGCCTGCCTGGTCATTCTTTCCCCAGTGTTTCATTAACTGGATGTGCTTGCTCAAAGAAGTAATCTGTGTTATTTAAATACAGAATTCCATAACTAACAAGACTTTTTAAACTTTTCAATCTATTAAAGTTAGACTTCAATATTTTCCTGCAGTATATTCATAGTCTCCCCCAGACCAAAGTAATCTAAATTATAAGAAAACAATAAAAGCTAACAAGTTTTTTTTCCCCATAATCTCAAGACAGGTTCCCATGCAATATAGCTTGATGTTTTTCATTATTTGCCAATGAATTACATATAACTGTTCTGCAGCCATGGCTATCTATCTTGTTTTACATCCAACTCTAGCACTTCTATTTGTGTTCTTTTCCTTCCTGCTTTATGAGCTTTAATGGACTCAGAATATCTACTTTCTCCTCCCAACTGTAAGGCCTACTCTTGTTATAGAAAACAATTACACTGGTCTGATGTGTGCCAGATTCTTCTTGTTCTTATTTCATTATTTTCCAAGACATTAAAATACTTTGATTATTGCTCCAGTGTTTTTCTGATTAGCAAAAAGAAGATTCAAGAACTAGAATAATAGGAAAACAGTTAAAAATTGGTGTGACTTGCAGAAAACTTGACTATAGAGAAATGCAGAGGTGCTCAAGAACTCTGATTGTACAGCCATCTAAAATTTCTAAGTAGACAGGTTGAATATGAGGCATTTGTGTGTAGAAAAGATTTTCTTCGGAGAGTGTTTAGTGCCAAAAATAAGGTTTGATTCTGGTTTCATTTACGTTAGTACTTCAGTGAAGTAAACAGCAAAAAGCATATAAAAATTGGTCCTATGCTGTCATTATCAAGCATAACCAAATTCCCTTTTATCTTGTACATCTTCAAGTATGCTCTTATTAAAAATAACTGTAAAATAACATGAGGAAAGTCTGTGTTTTCTAAAAATTATTTTTTGGTGAACTCCTGGCTTTACATTTTGAATGGATTTTTCTTGTTAATAAATAATTTACATTTTCAATAAGTATATAATTTCTTCACATGTACAGATGATGGTACTGAGATTGTTTTGGAGAAGGGGTGAGAGATCTTGTGGGGGTGGAGGAGCTGTAGAAAAAATGTTGCTTTGTCATTAATTGTGATAATCATGTCTTCCCAAATGCTTGTGATGCTTTTAGCTTGTGAAAATTCAGCTGAGAATTTAACTTCCTTGTTGAAGCAGGGTAACTTTTAGTAATGAGGTTATTCTTCCTATTCTTTGGCTAGGCTAAGCCCAAACAATGCATTCAGCATTGATTCTAAGACATTATTGTCAAAACAGTGTAGTTTGGAAATTAACAATTAGGTGAAAATACCTTGTTGAGTAATTCTTTCAGGCTTCTCTTGGCTCCTTCAACTTCATCCTATCTGAAAAATTATGTATCATCACCTTGGCAAAGATTTCAGATGCTGTGTTCCCAAAAATGAATGTAGCATTTGCTTTCATTTTGCCTGTTGATCTTGGTTTGCTTTTTTAAATTTTAAATTTTAAATTTTTTTAGTTACTTCTGATAGCTCCATTCCTTCTTCTCCATCATAAGCAGTAATGAAAGTATTCTTCTTTTCCATAAACAAAGAAGTGTGTATCAACATTATCAGTGCATAAATGGTTCATAGGTGCTGAAATTCATGCCAGATGCTTCAGTGACTCCATACCAAATGGTGAAATGCCTGAAAGCTTAACAAGATATTCATTTTTCTGCTGAAAATGTCTTTTTAAAAAGGCCTTTTTCTGTTAAGAGCCATCATTGATCACAGTTCCTCAATATGCAGAATCAACAAGAGCTGAGCAGTCAGCTTACAAAACAGAGCAGTTTTCTTCTGCTGCTTGTATCGTATTAAACAATGATTTTATAAGTCAATTTTTGAGAGAAATTTAAATAACATACCATTCAGAGTTTCTTAAGAAAATTGTATTAATATGTTGTTTGTTGGGGTTTTTTTCAACTTTAAAGGCAAGTGTTAGTTTGGACTCTGATTTTTTTTTTTTTTTTTTTTATTCCTTCCAGCTTGATTAAAAACAGAATGAATTGTCATTTGGAAAGAGGAAAGGATGTGAAAGTTGTTAAATAATAAGTCAAAAGGCATTTAGTCATCATTCAGTCTGATTGGATGTTTGGTCACTGCCTCAGCCTCATACCTGTGCCTCTTCTGACTCATTTTTATTTCACTTCCTACAAGATGGTGACTTATTTCAATAAAATTAATTCAGTAAACAGAGAATAATTGTGAATTGTAAAATTAATAGCCATTCTTTCCCCCGTCTCATCTGCTTTGCCCTTTGATATGTGAAACACACTCATATTTTGAAGGGAGTCATGTCCTGAGATGCAACATTGAATATCACACTGAAAATTATTTTTATTCTCCAGTTTACTGATTGTTTATGCTTTTTTAGTGTCCATTAGGACATTTGAATAGTTGAGGCTGACTTCTACTTGATCACTAATGATGAGCTGCATGCTGTTTTGATTTCAATGCATTTTCATTTTCAGTATTTTTCGACATGTGAAACTGATCACTAAAGCAAAAAAAACAGAGTTGAGAACATAGAGATTTTCTTTTTAATAGTTGATGAAATTAAATGCCATAAGGACATTGACATCTTCTCTTTAACATGTGGATACCCACAAAAGTTACTCTACACTCTACATTAAAAAAGAACACTCAGATTTTATAATTATTTGTGCATTTATTCTGTAGATAATATTTTCTGTTCACATACTAAAAGGAGGAAGCTAAGTGGGTAGAGTCCCATTTCCCAGCAGTACCACTTAGCTGTCAGGCATTATCACAATGATGCATTGTTTAGAATATAAATATGAGGAACTGTGGATCAAACAAAAGTTTTCCATGTATTTACATTTTTTCTTGTAAAATTTAATGAAAATGTAATCCTCTAAATGAACAGCTTGATATAAAAGTCATTAAAATAGATGGAAACATATCCATTCATATAACCAGTCTTTAGAGCAAGCATTTAAGTAGCTTTTAATGCTTTTTGCTTCAGCCTGATGAGTATTATCTTTGTTATACAGATGATGCTGTGAAGTCATGGAAAAGTTAAATGTTGATTCCATGGCCACAAAATGAGACACTTGGAAAACAAAACTGAAGTATTAATAGTTCTCTGTCTGTACTTCATATTTTTTTAGTTTTTATGTAAATAAAAGAATTGTTAAGGGTATTTTTTAAAAAAGGCAATATATATTAAAATATTTCTTGATTTTTATATCATAAAAATGAAAATCTGAACACTTTTTATTTACAACATAGAATCTATATTGTTCTAGAGAGACTGTAGTCAAAAATTGTTAGGTAATATTATGCATCAAAGGGAATAAGAAGCCTGTGTAGGAAATATTCATATATTAGTAAAAAATAATATGGTTATAGTGGTCCTTGCTAAAAAACAAAATAATGTTTTCTTACTTTTACTACTAAGTTCTCACTGAGATACTGGTGGAGGTACTAGGAACATTTTCAGTGGTATTTTGACTGGATTGCTTAGGCTAATTGTTAAACCAGAGAGGCATGCAAATAACATTATATCTACAGAAAAATAAGCACCCAAAGTTAACCAAAAAAGTGCTGTGAGAAGAGAGGAGCAAGCCAATATGGAAGCCAAGCCCTATAACGCAGTGACAAAAAAAAAAAAGAATTGAGCAAAACTGATGGAAAACAACACAGGAAGATTAGCATTTACAAACCAGTGTCTGTTTAGCAATGGGTCACCCAGGCAACCAGTTTTAATGGACTCACATGAAAATTACACATGAACTTACACAGGAGTTAAATGCACAAATTATTTATGTGCTACTTAAAATGTTCCAAATATGCCCATGTAAGTTATCAGTGCAGTATTAGCTATTATTGCAATGCTATTAAATCTTGGACAAGGTGATACTGGAGTTTTGGAAGAAAAAAATCCGTTCTCCTATGTTCTGCAGCATAGCTTCCATTGTGGGGCTTTCATTCATTCTAATGTGAGCACAAACACACCTGGGGCACTTCTTTAAAGCAAGGGAGGAAGAAGAGGCCTCTTCCTGTTTCCCATCATTGTTCAAGCAAAGCCTCCATGGGCAGAGGCACTGTGGGTGTCAAAGGAAGGGAGAGGGTCAGGCCTCACCATATGGGGTTGACCACAGGGGGCCACGATAATAACCCTGGCAATCACAGAATCACAAAATCATTGAATGGTTTGGGTTGGGAGTGACTCCAAGATCATCTAGTTCCAACTCCTTTTCCATGAGCAGGGACACTTTCCACTGAACCGGATTGCTCCAAGCACCATCCAATTTGACTTTGAACACTTCCAGGGATGGGGCATTCATAACTTTGGCCAGAAAAGTTCTCTTGTTTTCTTTTCCAGAAAAACATCATGCAGTTTACACCAACTGTTTAAATATGCTTAAAGCCTTGATCTAGCAAACATTTGGAAAGACAAGTTCGCTCTTAAGGCTGAAGAGATGTCCCATGTGAACATGGAATATGGAAGAATTGAAATATGATCTTGAGAAAGATCCATGAAGATAAACCAAAGATCAAAATACAAATGCTTTAAGAAAAATTGTAGAAACATTGGAAAGGAAGGGAGAAGGTTAAAAAAAGTGGCATAAATGAATTACTCTCAAGAAAATTGGAAGTAGTTTGAGACACATGCTTGGTTTTATTTTGCACCAATTAAAGCTTTAATGTCAACCCAACCATAGATTATGTCAGGGTCCATTGCCACAGCTACAGTCAAGGCAATATCTGTTGAATTTGGAAGTCACTTTAGAAGTATGCTTGCAAGTCAAGAGAAATTGATTTTAAAATGAGTGGTACTCATGCTGAATATCTGTGTAGCTGTACATTAGGTCGTTTCTCACGTTGCCTCCCTGACTTCCAGCATCTGTAGGGAAAATCCAGCTTCTCTGTAAATTGTATTGGTTTTGAAAGACCAAAATAGAATCTGTTTAATTTTGCACTCCATTTAGGTACTCAAGAAAGTATATCTGACTTTTCCAACAAACACATACTGTACAGCTGAGCTTTCACAAGGAGGTCCAGAAAGTCCCAAGAATCTTAGATGGAAGCATAAATCAATACATTTAGTATAATTTAACTAAACTACTGCCACCAATTTATGTTCACAACCCCTTTGCCAGTGTCTTGACAAGAAACAGCAAAAAGCTCGTTGCCAAGGAACTGTCTGAAGAGGAATGAGATGGCAAAAAACTCTCCATTCAGTTTACTCATGTCCTTCACCATCTTCATACAGTACAATGTGCTCACATTACAAGGATATAAAACAACTTATATTCTTGGGTTAAATGATACAGAAAAAATATTTTCACAATTGCTTTACATTCAACTTTAAATCCAAATGTCAGGTTATATTTTGAAGACTTTCCATCCTAAGAAAAAACTTCTTCAAAGTCCAGAGGATTTTGTAGAGCAGAAAAACTGGGTTTAAAATCTGAGGTCTGGTCCAAAAGCCGACCAGAAATTCTTAAATGTATCTGAATAAATCCTGGTTTATTTTTGTTGCTAGTAATTGTTCACATTTTCTCTTGAATTTCTATAATAGAAAGATGGGATGCTGGGTCCAGACAGTAGGAAAGTACTCGGGTTTTAAATAGTATTATCTAGAAGGGAGAAAAAGTAATTGGGGTGGTTGTAGATCTTTAAAACTCATCCCAAGTCAGTATTTGCAAGCAAACTGAATTTGTATAGTCATATCATTATGCATTTGTGTTGTGATTGTTGGAGGGTTTTTTTTTTTGTGTATGTGTGGGATGTTTCTGTGGGGTTTTTGTGTTTTATTGGTGGTGGAGCGTTGGTGGGTGTTTTGTTTGTTTGGGGGTTTTTTTGTGGTTTTGTTTTATTTTTTTTTCCCTCAGGATATTTTTTAATTCTACCCTTTCTACCCATCTCTGTATTTTTTAACCTTATTTCCATTCTCTGTCATTTCTTATGCTTCTTGCTACAGTCAGCCCAAAGGTAGTTTACATTTCTGCACTAAGAATTATTAGCAGAAAATTAACAGCTAGTACTTCTTGAAAAGGGATCAGATATGTCCCTGAAGGCTGAGACATCTTTTGATTTGTTCACCTGCATCTGAACTCTAGAAGTAGTAGTTTTGTTTTACATTGCTCAGTAGAGTCCAGTACAAATGCACTCTCACCATGAGCAAATCTTAGACTGTAGCCCTAGAGCTTTCCTTGCTACAGTCACTTATGACAGCTGTTCACAAGCCCTGCTTTGCAGAGATAGGGTGCTGGATGGCTGGGAGAAGGACTGACCCACAGCATTGCTTGCTCAGCTTCTTTGCCACACAAATGGCAAAATAAGGAAAGCCTTATTAAACTGATTGGCTGTTTTTTCTTATTTTCTGTTTAAGCCACTATCCCAGAAGACTGGCTGGCTGTTATTTAAAACTGACAATTGATTTTCTGTTGAAGTGAATGCAAGACACTCTCTGATAAATGCTCAGATAATGAATATAATACAAAATATTAATATCAGTTGTGCAGAGATATTCCTGAGCTACTAAAGGTCCTGATAATTTTTGGCATGCTGTTCTTATTTCCCTCGTCCTGAATACATAGTTCTTCACTATATCTAGTAACTCACCCATTATATTTTTTGAAGTTATAGGAATTCTGTTACTATGAATGTCATATGAATCTTGGATCTGTTTGGAAATGTTCTCCATCACCATCTGTAGCGTTCCCTGCTTCGGTCCCACCCTGGTACCGGCGGCAGAGTCCTAGCGCTACCCTAGGAAGTCGTTCGCGATCTGGAAGACTTCCTCGGAGTGCCTACTGTGGGCACAGCTTGTCCGCGTTTCGGTCCGAGGAGATGTTGCCCTCGGAGCGTGGTGAGACCGCAAAGAACTTCCAGAGAAGGAGGTCTCTTGGTATGTGATTTCGGTAGGTTTATTGCCTCCAAAGGGAGCACATGGACCAAGAGCCCAGAACAGCTTATTACATCGGTATTTAAGGGAGGAACGACACCCAATAAGCTGAGGGCAGAGGGGCAATACAGGGGAGGGGCTGGGGTACATGATCAAATGGGGTTTAGGGAGGGGAGGGGAAAAGAGAGAACAACGAATGAACAATGGAGTGACAGGGAATTTCCCAGAACGGGGAAACATAACAGACAAATCAAGGAACCAATAGCAGGAACTTGGGGTTCGTGTCTTGGTGGTCCAAACCACTGCCTTTGGGAGCTTCGGGGGGAAACTCTCTGTCTGTGGAACATGCCACCGGAAGTCCTCTTCCTTCCTGGTTCCGAACCACCGCAACATCTCCCCCTGTCTTTTTACTTAAAGAAAGTGACTTGTTAGTACAATGAAGATAATAACTAAAATCCAAAGCAAAGTCTTGAAAATCTGCAAATAAACAAACAAACATTGTTAAAGCATTGTCTCTCTACAGGACTGGGAATGATTGGGGTATGGGAGGTACATGGGGCAGGTTTAGGGAGAGTCTAAGGGGAAGATATCAAAAAGAAGGGTCTCAGTGAGGATGAAAGGATCTGGCTGCTCGGAGGGGAGACTCTCACGAGCTGGGTATAGATAGTAAATCTGAAAGTACCTTCTTTGTATATAATTGATCTCTTGTTCTCCCTCATCTTCTTGATCACTGTCGGAGTCTGGAGTTTTCTTTCTCTTTCTCTTCCATGCTGATCTCTGTGGAGCAGCGTCTGTTGGTCGAGTCGTCTGGGTCTGTCCTGGTGGGTGTTCTCGGCATGGCTTGATGTCTCGGCTTGGGATCCAGCACAGTCCCTCTGGAGTGGAGACACAAGCATTTCCCCTCCCCCACACGATAAGTTGAACTGGTCCTACTTTTTGTCTACTTTGCGGGTCCTTGAAGAACACCAGCGGTTGTTCTCTTAATTTGGCCTGGGTCGAATTAGTGAAGTGCCGGAATACGGGGGGAACGGGCTCTTTTGCTGAGCAATTTAAAAAGTTGAGGGTAAAAAGAGCTCTACAGAGGTGCTCAATGGGCGTCTGTCCTTCTGTTTCTCCCCGTTGCTGTTCAAGGATCCGTTTTATATCTTGGTGTATTCTTTCGACAATTGCTTGGCCTGTGGGAGAGTGGGGTATGCCTGTGAGGTGTTTGATTCCCCACTGTTGCAGGAATTCCTGTACCTTTTTTGACCTGTATGCTGGTCCGTTATCTGTTTTAATTTCTTTAGGGGAGCCTAATACTGTGAACGCCATTGATCACTGCCTGGTCACGTCTTTGGATTTTTCTCCGGCGCGTACAGAGGCGTACACTGCACCGGAGAATGTGTCAACAGAGACATGAATGTACTTTTGTTTGCCAAAGGGGGTGAAATGCGTAACATCGGTCTGCCACACTTGGCAGCTCTCCAATCCGCGTGGGTTAACCCCAGGGTGGAGTGAGGGGATTTGGTACTTTTGGCAAGAAGGGCATGTTGCCACAATTGCTCGTGCCTGCTCTAGAGGAAGATGGAACATTCTCCGGAGAGCAGGAGCATTTTGATGGAAGAACTGATGAGAGAGTTTGGCTTGGTTAAAGATGTCTGGTGTGTTGGCCATGCGCACGGCCATGGCCAAGGCATCAGCCTTTCTATTGCCTTCAGCAATAAAGCCTGGCAAGTCAGTGTGCGCTCTTGTGTGTATAACATGATATGGCTGCTCTCGATGGGACAACAGGTAAACTAGTCTCGAGAGCAAGCTAAACAACTTTGGGTTGGCAACTTCTTTTAAAAGGGCATGTTCTGCTCTGAGGACTATACCAGCTAAATATGCTGAATCAGTGACCAAATTCAGAGGTTCTGAGAACCTCTCAAACACTCTCACGACGGCGGCTAGCTCGGCAATCTGTGGGGATCCTTCTACTACACAGACATCAGAGTCCCATTTCATAGTCTTTGGATCCTTCCAAGTCGAGACTGACTTGTGAGAGGATCCAGAGCCGTCGGTAAAAATTGTAAGAGCGTCTTTTATTAGTGTTCTGCTAAGAAGAAATTTTGGAGCCAAATGGAAGTCTGTATTAAAAAGTGGATGTTTTAATTTGTGACCACTAATTTGACCGGTATAGCTGTCTAGAGCTAACTGGAGGGATTCATTGGTCTTAATTACATCTTCAAAATCCTCCAGCTTCCAAGGTACATGTATGTACACAAAATCGCACCCTGCAAGGGTATGGAGCCTGACTCTTGCTCTCTTGATAAGTTTTGCCACCAGTTCCTGTGGCGTTGAAATACTCTTGGACAGTTGATGTGGGAGGAAGACCCACTCTATGATGAGTAGTGAGTCTTTTCTCCCTCTGTCCCACTGAAATATTAGACCATGGTACCTGGGTGTTTTGCCAAGTATGACCAGGCGGAACGGAAGGTCTGGGTCTGTCCTGTGGGCTTGTCGGGTGGAGAGTGCACGTTGGACCTTTTGGATGACTCCTTTGGCTTCTGTGGTGATGGCTTTCGGAGTAGCAGTTGGAAGAGAGGGGCAAGGTCAGTTGTCGTCAAACCCAGCAGTGGCCGGATCCAGTTGATGGATCCACACAGTTGATGTAGTTCACGGAGAGTCTTTGGGTTGTCTTGAATCTCTAGTTGCTGGGGAGCTACGGTCATCTCTGAGATGCGGAAGCCAAGGTACACCCACGGACAAACACGCTGAACTTTGTCCGGGTGCACTTCCATCCCAGCACCCTCAATGGCTCTGATGGTGGCTGACAGAGCTTCTTCCAGGTACTGTCTATTTGGGGCACAAACTAAAACATCATCCATGTAATGTAGGATTCTGGCTCCAGGAAAGGACTTTCTCACGGGAGAGAGAACCTCAGCGACGTACCACTGGCAAAGCACAGGGGAGTTAACCATTCCCTGGGGGAGTACTTTCCAATGGTAGCGCCGCATGGGGGCTTCCCTGTTGACACTGGGAACTGATAAAGCAAATCTTGGAGCGTCGTTTGGATGTAATGGAATAGAAAAGAAGCAGTCTTTTATGTCAATGACTGCTAAAGGCCATTTTCGGGGGAGCACTGTGGGAGACGGAAGGCCAGGTTGGAGTGGGCCCATCTCAGCGATCACCTTATTGATCTCTCTTAGATCATGAAGGAGTCTCCACCGGTCCTTGCCAGCTTTGCGAATGATAAAGACCGGAGAGTTCCACGGGCTATCTGTCGGTGTTATGTGCCCTTTCACAAGTTGTTCTTTTACAAGTTCCTCAAGGATGCGCAATTTGTCAGCAGGAAGGGGCCACTGCTCCACCTTAACCGGCTTATCGGTGGTCCATCTCAAGGGTGGGGTGGTGCGCACAGCAGCGGCCTTTACTGAAAATCCTTCAGTATTGAGGGAATTTCTAGCTTTGTTGCCCATTGGGATAAAACGTCTCGTCCCCACAGGGTGAATCCAGAGGGAATTACATAAGGTTGGACAGCGGCTACTCTCCCCCCAGGTCCTTCCACTGTAATGTTTCCTGTGCTTTGTTTTGAAGGGACTGATCCTCCTACTCCATTTAAGTGACCTGGGACTGATTTTAAACCCCAGTGTGATGGCCACTCAGTCTGGGAAATTACTGTAACATCTGCACCAGTATCTATAAGTCCATTCAGGTATGTTGTCATGTTACCATTCCTCAGTACACAATCTAGGTGTGGTTTGTCTTGCCCCACTACTTCTGTCCAGTAAATACAGGGTGGTTTTACATTTCTGGGGAAGTGTGATGGAAGGATGATGGCTTGTGCAATTTCTGTCCACTTTGGAATATAGAAAGGTGGGTTGTTGCAGTATACTGAAATTAAAAAGCTTTCTCCTGGTCTGATGGTTATTATTTCAGGGAGAGTGAAAAGCTCGGGTGGGCCCCTCAAAGAGTTGCCCACTACGAGAATGTCTGTCCTTTCTAAAATGTCCTCGTTGGTGGTGACCTTCATGTGGGTGAATGCTGTGGTGTCGAAGTGGAAAGTTGTGACACTTACCAACTTCAGCCGTAGTGGTCCAAGGAACTGGTCATTCGGGGTTGCTTTTGATGGTGTTTCTGGAGGCGTGGGTGGTGAAGGAGAGCAGGACACAGTAGATTCAGCTTTTAATTTCTTTGAGGAGCGGGGTGCTGATCCGCGCTCTCCGATGCGTTTCCCGAATGGGATGGAGTATGTGGTGTCCAGGAGCCTGTGGAAGACTTAGGTGGAGGATGGTTAGAGAATTTTTATCGGGTGAGGGCACTCTCTTTTCAGGTGATCTGAGGAACCACAATTAAAACATTTCAATCTGCCCTTAAATTGTCCATGGACTGAGGTGGCTCCGATTATTCTCATAGGGGAATGCCTCGGTGATTGGTCTGGTGGAGTTGGCCTGACTCTCATACACATTTCTATCATATGTTCAATGGTAGGGGGTGGATCTGGGGGGAGGAGGTTTAAAAGTTGTTTGCAAGCGGCATTGACATTTTCTTGGGCTACTGTACGTAACAATTCTTTTAAATTATTTGGGTCTGAGATCTGCCTGCTCATGGCCTCTCTGAGCCTTTCTACAAAACTCACAAAACTCTCGTCTGAGCTTTGCCGGACGGCTGAATAACTTTGCACAGGGGCAGTGAGCAAAGGCATACTAAGTAGAGCCTTTTTGTCTGCTTGGCCAATGTCTCTTAAGACATCTTCAGGGATGTTGGTGGCTTGATCTATTGGTTTTGTTTGTTTTCCCTCCCCACAAAGGTGATCAAGGGTGAGAGTGGCTTTATTTGGGTCTCTTTTATAACTGTTCAGCAGGTTTTGAAGTTGCCGCTTCCACATCTTTTCCCACACCCAAT
Organism: Eopsaltria australis; assembly: GCA_034509425.1. NCBI lineage: Eukaryota > Metazoa > Chordata > Aves > Passeriformes > Petroicidae > Eopsaltria > Eopsaltria australis. The sequence continues at coordinate 474,348 of JAVTVJ010000425.1, forward strand.
ACTGAGCCTCTACTAAAATACTTGTCATGATTGTTTTTATATCAGATGGGACCAGCACTGCTGCATTAAAGGTGGAATTTAGCACACTTTTAAAATAAGGGGAATCTCTCCCAAACTCTCTCTCCACCTTGCAAAGCTCTCTCAAGGCTGCAGGTGACAATGGTTCCCATCGAGGGTTACTACCCTGCCGGTTGTACACAACCGATGTCACTGCAGGGCTTGACTGACAGGCTGTATCGCAGGCTCTAGCCTCTCCACTTCCGGGTTGCCATTCGTGGGGGGTTAAAAGGGCGGGCGTGGGAACCTACGAGTGGGCGGTGGTTAGGGGCAGGACTGCAGTTGGTATGAGCAGTCGAGGCGTGCGGTGGGGCGGGGACGTCCCTCGGGCAGGGGCGGGGATCTCCGGCACAAGGGGAGGGACCCGACGCGAAGACATCATCAGCCGCGGGGGGGGAACCCGACGCAGGGCCAATCGACGCGAAGGGGAAGGGGCCGTGGGAGGAGCTGGGAGGGTCCGCGGGCTTTCGGCGTGAGACTGCGCAGTCCGCACAAGGGCCTCGGCACGGTGCCACAAGGCCGCGGCCATCTTTGAAATCACAGCCATTTTTTAAAGTAGAACAATGGGGGAGCGTAGCCGGCGCAATTTGGGCTGAGGGCTCGGAGAACGGGTTTGGGGTGGAGTTCGCTATGGGAGGATCGGTCTCATAGCGGGGAGAACTGAGGGGCGCACTTCCCTGCAGCGGGGATGAGGGATTGGGAAAAGGGGAATTAGGAACATGGGATGGGTGGGTCGGGGATTCCAAACTTTCCCAACAATTACGCAAAGCCTCACGAATAAAATCAACAGCGGAAAAAATTTTCAAACAGAAATATCACCCCCTCTCTCCACTGCCTGTAAAAGTTTGTCTATTAAGTCCCAAAAACCCAGAGTTTTAACAGAAGAAGCAGAGGCAAAAGGGACGTTAACAAAAATCCACTTAATAAAACGTTTCCAAGCCCGCTTATTAGCTTTCCCGTTTTTTAACTTTAGGGTGTCTTTAACTTGGATATAAAACTCCTGTTCCATCCGGGACAACTTAATACTCATTGTCTCCGCATCGGAACCTCCTTACTCTTTTTATATGGGAGAACGAAGCGAAATTCTCTCCCCGGAGCCTAATTCCCGCCGCTTATCGTGGCTACCAAGCTTCACCACCTACGCGCAGACCTCGGTTCCTTTCCCGCCGCGTCTGGCAGCCGCCGAACCTCTCCGCCTGCGTGCGGATCCCGGTTCTTTTCCCACCGCGTCTCGCAGCTGCTGAACCTTACCGCCTGCGCCCGGATCTTGGTTCCTTGATCCCGGCTTCAGTCGCCGATCCCGGCTCCGGAGGAAGAGAAAACATTTAAAAGAGCAAGGGTCTCTGGTTTCGTCAGTCCGTTCAGTTAGCGTACACGCTTCAGACGCTCCAGAACGGTTGCTGATGGCCCCTCCAAGTCCTCAACTAGAACGCGGAAGTCCTTGCTAGGGGAGCGGCACCCCGAAGGCGCTATCCGGACCGCTGCTGCATATCCAGGTCGCTCGCAGGGAACTACAAAAAGTTGAAGTCCATGTTCGGTGCGCCACTAGTAGCGTTCCCTGCTTCAGTCCCACCCTGGTACCGGCAGCAGAGTCCTAGCGCTACCCTAGGAAGTCGTTCGCGATCTGGAAGACTTCCTTGGAGTGCCGACAACGGGCACAGCTAGTCCGCGTTTCGGTCCGAGGAGATGTTGCCCTCGGAGCGTGGTGAGACCGCAAAGAACTTCCAGAGAAGGAGGTCTCTTGGTATGTGATTTCGGTAGGTTTATTGCCTCCAAAGGGAGCACATGGTCCAAGAGCCCAGAACAGCTTATTACATCGGTATTTAAGGGAGGAACAACATCCAATAAGCTGAGGGCAGAGGGGCAATACAGGGGAGGGGCTGGGGTACATGATCAAATGGGGTTTAGGGAGGGGAGGGGAAAAGAGAGAACAACGAATGAACAATGGAGTGACAGGGAATTTCCCAGAGCGGGGAAACATAACAGACAAATCAAGGAACCAATAGCAGGAACTTGGGGTTCGTGTCTTGGTGGTCCAAACCACTGCCTTTGGGAGCTTCGGGGGGAAACTCTCTGTCTGTGGAACATGCCACCGGAAGTCCTCTTCCTTCCTGGTTCCGAACCACCGCAACAACCATCCTTACAAGGCTTGTGTACAGAGATTTTTTGCAGTGGATTTATTCAGCATGGAAGAAGGCAATCTCCTTGCCTGACTATTGCATCTGTTGTTCTCTTTAGTAATTTAATTCTGCATATCATGAGTGAGGAGCCTCCTGGGTGTAGTGTGATGGCCAGTGCATTGTGCCCTGAAACCAGATTAAATAGCCTGGAGAGAGGGAGCCCAGGGAGTGAATATCATTCATGACAGGTCCAGCAGCTGGTCATAGCTATACTGGGCAAAAACAGAGCTGCTCAGGCAGATCTGTCTCATGCCATCCTTTTTAACAAAAAAAGTTATGTGTCTTGGATATAAAAAAGTTTGGGAAACATTGCCTGTATTACCTGGATTAATTAATGAGTTTTACTATCATGGATTAAAACAAATAGTCATTACTTTTTTTTTTTTTTTGTGCAGTCAAGGATCTCTTCTCCTTTAAAAGAAAGTTCAGTGTGTTATTTTTTTGTTACTCTTCTGTCAATGTCTGAGCACGCAAATCTTTCAGATACCATGAAAACTTGATGTGTTTTTAGAAAGTCTTCCTGAGCTCTTCTTATCCAGAACTGGAAGATTTGGGTCAACAAATCTTGACATCTTCATTCAGGTTCTAGTCCTTAGGGATCTGAAGACTGTACTGGTTTGAAAGACAGGTGTCTGTTAATGAAGACAGGAGCCTCCCTTGGAATGGGAAACTGTAACCCCTCTCCGAATTATTATAAATTTGAAATCAAGAGGCTCTCAGGCAAAGATATGGGAATAGGAATAAGGGCTCTTTACTAATATCTAAAACAAAGCTAACAAATAACAACAGCTATGGTGTTAACCAACAAACAGAACCAGAAACCCAATGGCAGCCTGCTTGGCTTCAGGCACCTTTCCCTTTTGGTGCAGTTCCAATCACAGCCTGCAGGGGGTGCTTCAGGTGCGGTGGTTCCTTCACGGCTGCAGGGGGCGCTCTGGGTGTGACGATTCCCTGGTGGCTGCAGGGGGCGCTCCGGCGTGAGCTCAGGTAGCACAACAGCAATGGCGTCTGCCCGAGGCAGGGAGGGATGGAGGAAAGCCTTTGTTTCACAGACCCTCGGGGGGCGGCTGGTTTCAGTGCCGCAGCAGGATCCCCAGACACAGGGAGCTGGGACGGCAAGAGGTCCCGGCGTGCAGGGGGAGCCCAGTTACAGTGTAGCGAAAAACTCGGAGCGGCGTGGAGGAGCAGGGGAGAGACAGGCTGGTGGCAGGTAGCTCGGCTCCCAATGGGGGGCAGAGGCAAAAACTCACAGCAGACAGACTGGCAGCTCCATGCTGGCTTCTCAGGGGCCGTGGGTTCAGCAGACAGCAGCTCCAACCGTCCGGCTCTGAGGGTTCCGAGCAAGAGAGCGCCCTCCCCCTGCCCTTGCCTTTTCAGTCTCCAAAATCTCTCGTTGTCAGGCCCTGCTTCCATGAGAGGGATTCTGCCCCACCCTGCCAAGGAGAAACGCCCTAGCCCTGTGCTTTGTTGTCTTAAGTACTCAGCCATTAGCTCAGTCATTAGTCCCTTAGCAACCCATGGGAGAAAAATTCCTGCAGAAAAAAAAACCCAAAAAAAAACTAGATCCAAACTCCAACATTCTCCAGCCCGAATTTTTTCCCATGCAAACACCTTACATCAAATTTAAACCTTCAAAGTATATACGTACATGCAGATACAGATACAAGCACGGTGTCATAAGTAGTTCACCCTAAAACAAGATCTCCTTGAGGTATGCATCGGGTCTCTCCATCCCTTTGCATCACCCACCAGGTGCAGCCTGGTCCTTGAGCAAAGACAACCCCACGGATGGGATTGTCTTTGCTTGAGGCAGAGTTAACCCAAACAGTCTTTCCCAGCATACCTCTCATGTGTACTACTGGAACCAGGGATCTGAACTTTTGAATAATTCAGTTCCCACTCTTTGTCTCCTCTAGTGGGAAGCTACCAGGAAGAAAACATTTCTGATTAAATATGAATTGGAAAGAAAAGACAACAATTGAACCATAGACTGTCAGTAAAAAAAAATACCCAAAATGCCTTTGTCACCTCAAAACAAGCTTGAGATTCTGTAGCTCCAAATTATCTTAGCTTATTTACAAAAATGAACTAAGGATTAACCGATATGAACACATACATCTTCCTGGCAATACTTACACCATCGCAGAAAAGCAGGAGTATCTGGTGCAAGTAAAGCGATATTTCTTCAAAATAATATAATTTAAAAGATTTTAAACAAAATTTCAAGTGTATCATTCTCAAAAAGTGCTCAAGGTTGATTATGTATGACTATATGAATAAAGCCAAGTAAGAATTTAAAAACTGCTACTAAAATACATTAGAATGCCCAAAAGCTGTAATACTTCAATCTAAAACACAGTGAGTTTGCAAAAAAGGTCTTAATCCTAATTAGAACTGGTCATAACTTATATAATATAATATTTGGTTTGCATCTAACTTTTTAATTAATTTATTTTTTTTTCTGATTTCTGAATCAGTTGCCAAACAATCTTTAGTTGTCCATGCAACTGCTCTGGTTCCAATAGTTCCAAAGTTCAGTAAATTTTTAAGAACACAAGTTTACACATTAAACCATCAGCTGAGACAATAAATATACCATATCATAAATAATCATTCAGCATCTTTAAGAGTATTTTTACTGGGAACAGCTATCACAATTGACCATAGTTGTGAGGAAAAATCTGATGAAGATTGGTAGTAATACCAGGATTTTTTCTTTGTGCTCTTATGCTCTGATGTCTGTTTTGTCATGTAGATTAAAATTGCTGAAAACAAAATCTGAAATCAAGACATTTATGAGCATAGCAGGAAGATGAGCTGAAAACTGTAAAGCTCATTTATTTTCTTAGTTATGCAAGTCTCATTTTATGTGAAGCTCTTATATTCTACTGATGGGCAATTCAGAAAATTCTTAGATCATTTGTTGCCAGTAATTGGGAGCATTTAATTTATTTGGGCAGATAAGAAATGTGAATGTGGGAACTGCATACTTTTAAGACAGTCAAGAGCCAAGACAATGATGAGGGAGAAAAAAGAGACCTAAATTTCCCCCTGCCAGCCTGAGACTTTGGTCTGTCAATTAATCTCTTTGTTTTAATTTGTTTTAAATCAGGAATAATTATATTTCTGTAATCTGGAAGGATTCTGAGATTCTAAATTTAGTGGTGCTCATGAAGCCTTTGAGAGGCTTCACTGTTAGATGTTCTAAATTAGCACTATGTACTTAGAAATATCCTCTAATTTTCTTAAAGGCTGATAATTCCTGGCAGTATTAACTCAATATTTTTAAGGGAGGAATGGCTAATTAATTTTCTAATATTGTAGAAGCACACTAAAATTATTAAGTACAGAATTCCACTTAGCACAAATTACTTAACACTTAAGTTTTGCAGTGCTGTGTATCAATACATTTGTCATTATATGAATATCTAATTCAAGTTTAAAAAGGATTATGTATGAAATAACATAAGGCATAATAGGGAAAATTGACTCTACTGTTCATGGAATTATAGGAACCAGGTGACAGATGGTACTTTCTCCTTCCCTTCATATTACTCCCAGATGTTGCTTCCAGAAAAAAAAAAGAACAAAAAAAATTACAAACGAACCAAAACAACCAAAAAAACCCCCACAAAAACAAACCTATAAACCCCCAAACAATCAAATAAAAGACCAAACAAATCAAACTTAAAGAAAAAAAAAAAGAAATCAAGCAAACAAAAAAAAATTTCAACAAAAACAACCAAAAAAGCACTATAGTTATAGCCCAAATGTGAACAGTAAAGTAAATTCACCATTCTGAAAACTTCCTGCAGCAATGATTGAACAGCTCCTGCCACATGTGGTTTACTGCAAATTCACTTTTCCTCCTTATTTAGACTCTACAAATCAGTTTTGTTTTGTAGCCTTTTCATCTTCTCACTGTGTCTCATTTCTTTTGCTTTTTTTTCAGCTGACTGGTAGCCTCTCCTAAATAAAATCCCTCACAGCTATCCAGTAACGGATAATTGGTACTTAAAGGAACTACAGCTGGATTTTTTATGCCATTCTTAGCTTTCTATGTTTTATGACTTTCTCCTTCTTTGTACCTTGAAAACTGACATTATTAGGTGTGGTTTCTGTGGTGAGCTCACCAGAGATTGCAAATTTGATAAAATGGAAGGTGTAGTGAGTGCTTTTTCAATAATGCATAGTTAAAATGTAGCAACTGCACCTGAAAAGATCAGGACTAGCTGGAAAACCATTTAATCTAGGAGGATATTCTGAGCAAAGAACAAATTAAGCTTGTAAATGGAGAGATCTAGGAAAGGTGAATACAAGTGTCTGCATTTTTGTGGTATGGCAGCACCTCCTCAGATGAGGTGTAAAAAACAAGGGAGAGAAAGGGAAAACATAGATTTGGAACAAATAGAGGCAGCATAGACTTCTCATAGCAGTCTCATCAAAGGAGACGGGGAGGTTCTCTAACATCGAAACCTGAAGTTTGTTTCTGAAAGGCATTGCCTGGGGGTAGGGTGAACCTGGGTAATTACCTTGGCTTCTACAGCTGATAGTAAACTTTAAGAAATCATAAATATAATCTAAACCAAGATGCTGGATACTAGGATTAAATGACAGGGCGTATTTTCTTCTATTATACTTTTCTTCTATAACACACTGCCCAGCTGGGCAAGGGCAATAAAGAAGTTGACATAACTTTTCTAAAATAAAAGCTTGTATTTTTGTTTTAAGCTTGACTACTGTATAAAGCTGATTTAGGTAATAATGCACTTTTATATTGTTCTTATTTCTCCTAAACAAAAATATCTAAATAATTGTATGTTAGCAATTAAGTCATTGCAATGTCTAAATTCAAGCAGTTCTAAAGTCTCAGGTCTTGTGTATTCCTAATCCATCTGTAGAAGTCAGACTGGTGCCTGACCCCCACAGTGTGTGAAGTCTACTCTTTTATTTATGAGTGGTTTTGACAAGAAACAGATAGTGAAAGGACAACCTATGACTCGAGGAGAGCATCTTTGCTTTTCAGAGTAATAAATTACTGGTGACAATTTCAGAAGAGCCCTGTCCAGGATAGTTTAAAAATACCTCCTGCGTTTATAGCAATTTCCTTCACTTGTCAATGATCTGCATGTAATCCAGTTTCTTTGGAACTTGTGTACATAGAGGTTATTCTGAACAATCATATAGAAAACAAAAATGCAATTACAATCACATTTAGCAAGAAAAGGCCATTTGACTTCCACATAGTAGAATTTTGCTTGCTTATTTTTTAAATGTTAGCTGCATCTTGTTTCCAAAGGATTATGCTATTCAATAAATAAATTATCTCCATTGCAGTCTTATCTAATTAATAAAATGAAATCCTTCCAGAGAAGAAAAAAAAAAGCCATATTTGACTCCAGGAGTGTCGCACACTGAATTTTATTTCCAGAAAGGAGTTCAGAACCTTAATGAGCTAGGTTATTCAGAAAAAAAATTAAAAGATAGGATGTTAAGAGGATGGTAAAAGAGCCTGCTTTTTTTTTTTAATCACAGGTTTCGCAGACTCTTTTTGAATATTGCAGTTTTCCAAGAAGAAGCCTTGCTCTTTTTGTCTGAAACCCACTGAAGGACTTCTAAAAAAAATGTCCTTGCTTTCATGTGCCATAAATAGCAAAAAAATTCTCTACAAATTTTTTACAATATTTCAGTCGAATCTTTAAATACTGTAATACTGGTGTGGTGGAGAAAAATTCAAGTTTTTTTTTTTTGTTTTTTGTTTTTTTTTTTAAATTAGTGTTGTCTATTATTATTTGATCTTGATTATCATACTTTTCAATATTTCATTTGAAGATCCATACCTTGGGAGAAATTTGTCAGATCAAATTCTTAGCTTATTCATGGGAACTAAAGTTTTAAATAAAATATTGCATGTAAAGAGATTCATAATGCTCTCAGTTCTCAATATTTTATCTAGTTCTTTGCCCTTCAGGTTGTGGAGAAAACCCAAGATCATCATTCTTACACATTCATATCAGATGGGAAATAAAAATAATTCAATCTATAAGATGTCTTAAAATTCATGAGTTCTCTTTTTTTTTTTTTTTTTTTTTTTTTTTAAATCTCATGACTTATTGTGCCTGGCTTGTGATTTTTTGAGTGTCTGGCTTTGACAGCACAGTTAAATATAGAATGTCCATTCATTTTCTTCAATTTGCTTTCTAAAATTTAGCTGTCAAAATCTTTGTACCTATACATTCAGGTTGCCATTTAACTATCTGACCCCTTTTCAGAAAAACATTCAACATTTTATTTAGCACAATTCTATAACTTAATTGTTCTAAATGTTTTGTTTCATTATAATAATGTAATAGTGTTCAATACTCTTTGAAAAACAGTTCTTTTTATTTTTCTGTGTTGCTTTCATAAAACTTTATGCTCTTCTTAAAGTTTTAATTAAACATCTACTAAGGCATTTTGTACTTTAGTATCCCCTTATTGCTGAAACTATTGAGTGAAGAAGATGGAAACACCTAGGATGTGTTTAAAAGTGAAAAGTATATAGATCTGCTAGGCTATTAAGCAACAGGAAAGGCTGCTTATGAGCACTGATAAATCTTTGTAGAGAAAAAAAATATGTAGTATTAATATCATTTAGAGGATCGCACAGTTTAGACAGACAAAACAGAATTACTTTTTTTAATTACCATTTTATTATCTGATCCAGTAAGTATTTATCTTAATTGTAAAATGTTAAAAATGCTCAAGGGGAAATAAACAATCCTACTGCTGAATTGGAGTTACAAATTCAGCCAAGCATAGTGGGGAGTGAGAGTCATCTACCTTTTCCTCTGCATGTGAGAGGGCTTTCTAATCTCTACAATCTTTCTCTGTTTTTTAATAAAATATTTGATTTTGGAACTCTTCATTTCAATGCTGGCAATATAAGTATCCTATTCGTTATCCTAGCAGAGGAAATGGAGTTTGTCCCTTACTCTGATCAAGAGAGACACAGTCATACCTTTACCCTTAATTGATCTCATATATAATCTACCTAACACACATCCCAGGTGCATTAGGAGAATCAATCATGCAGATCAACAAGGGGAAGGGCAAAGTTCTGCACCTGGGGAGAAATAACAACATTAGGCACTGGTGCTTGCTGGGGCCAATCAGAGGGGACACAGCTTTGAGGAAAATGAATCTGGAAGTCCTGGTGACATCTAGCTGAACATAATCCAGCATATACCCTTGCAGAAAAACTGTCTAATGAAGAGCTGCTCCCAAGTTGAGGGGGGTGATCCTTCCCCTTTATTCATCACTAGTGAGGTCACAGCTGGAGTCCTGTGTCCAGTTCTGGGCTCCCTGGTACTAGGGACACAGGGACATACTGCACAGAGTTCAGTGAAGGGTCACAAACATGGTTAAGAGCATTACTTCTATGAAAAAAGCTGAATGAGCTGGAATTGTTCAGAACAAAAGGTTCAGGGGGATCTTACGAATATACAGAAATACCTTAAGGGAGAGTACAAAGAAGATGGAGCCAGACTCCTTTCACTGGTGCCCAGGGACAGGACAAGAGGCAGTGTGTCGCCCTGGTTTTTACAGTGTTCTATGTTTTTACTTCGGTAGTAGAATTTCTCATGCATTTTCTATAAACATAGTCCTTATTTTCTTAACCGGCATAGATTGTTTTGAACTTCTGGATTGTTTTCATTCCTTTCTCCTAGGGCGGAGAAAGATGATAGACTGTGTCATTATCCTGTGGAATTGTAGAGGTGGCAATCTCATTGACCAATCCACGATTGTCTTAAGAAAGATATAAAATGAGAGAATAAAGAAAGGCAGGCCCTCTTTTCCTGGTCCTGCCTGGGTGGTCCTGACCTGCTGAGAAGTCTGCGTGTTTCTTTCGTGTCCGACTGTGCGACAGCAGTGGGCATAAACTGAGATGCTGAAGGCTCTGTCTGAACTTCAGGAAACATTTTTTACTGTAAGGGTGACCAAAGACTGGAACAAGTTGCCTTGAGGAGTTGTGAAGTTTCCTACCTTGGAGATATTAACAAACTGATATGGTCCTGGTCAGGTCTAGTTGACCTTGTGACTGCAGAGATTGGACTAAATGATACCAGAGGTCACTTCCAACCTTATCAAACTGTGCTTCTGTGAATTACTATTTATTGTTACAACATTTACAAAATTTCTTTTTCAACTGGATCTTGGTTTGGGAATTATATCCTGATTAATTTGAACAGAACTTATAAAAAGCATGATGAAAATCAATCTTCTATGCCTCAGTATCTAAACTAAGTAAGATTGAAATAAAATTGAATGTCTTTACAGTTGGCTTTGATTACAGTTAGGTCCAATTCTATTTTAGTAAAATAAATGTCTGGCAAATCAAATTTTTTTCTTCAAAATGCTGAATTCCCTTAATAGTTGTCAGCAGTCCCTCCATTCACGTACCTTTTGAAAACAGATCGCTTATTAGAACCCTTAGATACCTTATCAAAGGTAACTTTTTTGTTACTTTGTCTTAAAATAAATATCAGTGCCCAGTATCTCTAACATTCTCTTGATTTATGGTCCTCAGAACAATTTTGCTGTCTTGCCAATAATTCATCCCTAGTATGTGTTTTAAGGGAAAGTGTTTTTAAACATAACCTTTTGGATTAAAAGCATCAATTAAATGAAGTAAATGTACTATAATTACAACAGAGATACATGTACAGGTCTCAGAGAAGATTAACTTAAAAGCTAACTGTGAATACTTAAATGTCAATTTAATTATTAATGCAAAACGTACTGTTTGTCACAGACGATTAAATACATCTCCTAGATAGTAGTTATTCCTGTGCAAATTGGAAGGTGCTGCATATCTTGCTGTTTGATATCCTCCTGATTATCTATGTAGTCTACTCCAGTCAAAGCTTTCTCTGAAGCTGGCTGGTCAGTCTTTATGCAATTTAATGAGAGGCATACCTACTTTGAGTGCCATGACAGAAACAGTTGTTTCTGTTCAAGCAGAAATTCATGCTATGGATATTTCCATGGAAATATATCAACCTTTAAATATTGTATAATCAAGTCAAAAAATGTTCATGTTTCATAAGCATTAGATCTCAGCATTTGAACATAAATGCATTAATATTAGGTCTGAATTTGTTGTGCATGGCAAGGTTTTGGTAGACAGGAGTTACAGGAGTGGCTTTTGTGAGAAGTTGCCAGAAGCTTCCTCCATGTCCAACAGAGCCAGAGCCACCCAATTCCGAGTGACACCCGCTGCTGGCCAAGGCTGAGCCCATCAGTGATGGTGGCAGTGGGGAAAAGTTACTGTGCAGGAGAAATTGCAGCTGGAGAGAGAAGTGAGAAGCAGCCCTGCAGACGCCAGAGCCAGCAGAAGGAAGGGCAGGAGGTGCTGCAGCACCAGAGAGATTGCCTTGCAGCCCATGGGGAAGACCATGGTGGGCCAGCTTTGCCCCTGCAGCCCGTGGAGGACCCCACATCGGGGCAGGTGGGCGGCCAAGAAGGCTGTGGCCCTGTGGGAAGCCCACACTGGAGTGAGCTCCTGGCAGGACCTGTGGACTCCTCAGAAAAAGAGCCCATGCTGGAGCAGTTTTGCTGGCAAGGCTTGTGACTTGCATATCATTCGCTCCTGTGTCAACACTGTCCTGTAGATTCTTGCCTTCAGTGTTATTGTTTGTCTGATGCAAGGGCATACAATCATATCCCTTTTTCAGCCTCCATTTTACAGGGTTTAAAGAACTGTACTCATTTAATACTAACTCCTAAAACAGGCTTTGTGGTACTCTTGGTTGAATTTTTTATGTGTTTTACTTCAAGTTATTTTCTCTTGAACCAGAATTACTATACTTGATATAACCAGCATTGCAGATGGGAGTAAGACCTTAGGGTCTTTCCCAGTGACTTTAAAAATTTTCTTTCTTTACTGAAAATATAAAGCTTGAAACAGTTTTAAATTGTCTTTGCTCTTTTTCAGAACTTTCTCGCATCAATGATTTCTAGTCATCCTGTAACGGATATATTTACCCATGTTATTTTCCTCTCCTGTTTCAGACTCACCCTCTGCATTATGGCATCAATTCCTGTTGTTTAGCCTTAAGTTCACAAGCTATTGAATTTCACATCATTTCTATTATTACCATCCTCAAGGTCATCCAATTTTTCCTATATGGAAGAGAATTTTCACATCTTTTCTGTACAGATGATGACTCCAATTCTTTTTAATCAGAGAATCCCATTAACCCACTCTTCCACTTTGTGCCAAGGACATCAGATAGCATATTAAAAAGATTAACCTCATGACCAGTTCTCAAAAAGATCTACTTGTAAGCCTTCCCCAAGCTTGTCCTGCTCTTTATTGTGCTTTTCCATATTTCTTGTTTTCCAGTTCTCCACAAAACCAAATATCTCAATCTTATCCAATTTTCACCAGTGTGGCACTATCTCAGATATTTAATTGATACCCAGATAGGCAAGTTGCACCCAGCCTCTAAGGAAAAGGAAAATTCAGCCTCTTATTGTCCTGGGTTAGGCCAGAGGGGTCAAAATCTAGGAAGTGATCTGTGCTGCAGGAATGCAGGAAGGCATACAACTTCCTTCCTGCGAGAGAGAGAGACAATAATCAGGTAGTTTTAAGAATTGATAGGTAGGTGAACCAATTAAAAGGTTGGTCCGCCTTCAGGGAAAAAACCATATATAAGCAGAGACTTTCTGACGCTCTTCCTCTTTAGACCTGCTGCTGCTGTGTAGAGAGGAGCAGCTCCTGCTTCTCTCGCTGGTAAGGCCCCCCCCACCTCCTTCCAAAGGAGGGATGGGGGGGGGAAGGGAGGTTTTATGGCAGCCGTGCCGCTGCAGCCGGGCAGGCATGGGGGAGGAAACGATTGGAATTTTCAGCAAATCCAGCTCAGCCAGTGTGTCAGCTACACAAGAGGGAGAGCCGGGCCAGGCAAGGACCGGGCCGGACTCCATCCAGCTCGGGCCAGGCCCTGCCCTGTCACCCCGGGCCCAGATGGCCCCACCAGGCCGAGCCAGCTTCGCAGAGCCAGGCAAAGACTCTTGAGAGCGTCTGGCATCCAGCTCGGACCTGTTCAAGCGCAGCCCGGCAAAGAGCACGTGATCCTCACGCTGCCGGAGAGAGACAGAGATTAACTCTCTCCATGCCTGGACTAAACTCACAGACACCCATCCTTCCTCGCAGAGAGAGGAACGAGTGAAGACATCTACATAGTGCAGCGCAGAGACTTTATAGTCAGCGAGGAAAAGCAGAACTGATACCTAGAGGGAGGTGCATGGGAAGTTGCTTCAAGAGTGAAGCTGAAAACTCTTTTGGAGAACCATGGTTGGGGACTGAGCTAATAAATTCTCTGTAATATATGAAGATATAGTCCAAAGGGGGATGTGAGGTTCTTATTGCAGCCAATGAACTGAAATACCTAAGTACAGACAAGTAAGTGTTGAAAAAGTACAGCCTGATGAGAAACTAGAACCAAGAGAGGGGAGAGGCTGTGATCCAGAGCCCTGGTCCCGGGGAGAATGCTAGAGAACCTGAGTTGTCAAGAGAACCTGTGTTGCTAAGCACAGAAGAAGGGATTTTCTTTGTTGCTGCAATTGAACTGAGCATCCTTAAAACAGGTACCCTGTGGACTGTTCATAACCCACCATAGTGGCTGTGGGAAGGCTACTGGTGTGGGAGGGATCCACCATTAAGCTGGACTTTACTCTGGGCGGCGGTTAATGGTGAGGCAGAAGACCCATAAAAACTGTATTTTTCTTACAGAAGATCCATGGTGTAAGCAAAAGAAACTTCTCTCCCTGAATGAACTGGAACAAGAGCTGTTTCTGAGGTGGTAAACTGACTGGAGGTCAAAGTGTTGTCTTTTGTATGTTGTCAGGGAGAATGAAATGGAGAGTGGGGAAAGAGGGGTAGTCTGAAGAGTTTGTTCTAGTTTTTCCTTGAGGTTTTTTTTCTTTTTTTCCCTTTGTCTTAGATATATTAATAAAACTTCTTTGTACTTTATAAAGTTTGAGCCTGCTTTGCCTACTCCTAATCCTTATCTTACAACAAGCAATCAAGTAAATTTAAGTAAGTGTGCCAGCATTTAGCCACAAACCTAAATAAGCAAACTAAAACCACGACACTTATCAATAGAAAATTTAGGTTAATCTAGACTGGTAAACACATTCATTCTCATATACTTTTACATCAATATATCAAGATAAACACCTCCTTTTTTCAGTATGAACATTTATAGGAGTAAAAAGGTTCTGGAATGGTAAAGTAATTTGATAGATGAAAGGCAAACTTAGCGTGTTACCTTGCTTCCTCTCCTCACAGTGAAATGTGTGGGAGAAATGTAAAAGGAAATGCATCTGTGGTTTTGTGTACAGAGAGGTAAAAACTAATGACCTGCAAGAAAAGTCTCCTGTTAGTAACCTAAAATATGACAACCACAATATCTTTCTGTGTCCTTTACACTAGTGTCCATCTTCTCTTTTTAATATCAGGTTTAAAGAAAAGTCTTTGATATATTCCCACCCTTTCCACTTACCACATCCCCCTTTTTTTCCCCTACTCTCTAGGGGCTAGCCCGAGAAGCAAGCTGAAATCACTAGTAGTTAAGCATCTAACTTGCTGCATCTTAGAAAATGCAATTATTGCCTACTGACAAGTACAGGTGCTCATATAGTGTAGAAGATGTGGCCCCTGGTAGTTTATGGATAAAAGAAATACCTAGTCATAGCCAGGAAAACACATGCAAAGGGTCATTCCTTTGATTCTCTTGTTCAATACACTTGACCCATTCTCTCCCATGTGCTTGACTGGAAAAGAAAAAGGAAAGGAAAAAGCAAACAGGAGACAAAATCTCAAAACTTTCTCAAAAATTATGTATTGTGCTGCTGAGGCCTTAGCATTAAGTTTAGCTTAGCTCTGCCCTTTTATGAACCTTTGACTGCTTCTTACTAGAAGCAATAAGTCATTACCATTACAAACTTTTATTCTGCAATATTATATACATGGAAACCAGACTTGAAAGGCACATTGCAGACCAAAAAACAAAGGCAAATTTTCAACCCAAAGGCAAGTAATTTAAGCCAGAATCATGTCATTTGCTGGTTTTGACTTCTGCTCTTTGCATACCACATCATTTTCTCTGTGCAAAGTCTCAAAATAAACTTTGCATCTCTTTCTGAAGACCTGGCCTTTTCATCCCTCCCTCCCCACCTTGAACTATCAAAATCATATTTTAACTAACCTCCCAAAAATAAGAACAGTATTGGATGTCATTCTTGTTCTGTGAATCACCATAAAGAATAGGAACACATATAGGAAGAAGTCAACTCCTATATCAGATTTTTTAAGATGGAATTAATTGTTGTTTGGACTGTGAGTGGTGCAAAATTTACTTTATCTGCCGTACTAAAATGGTTTTTTTCACTGATGTTAGCATCTGTGTGCTTATGGACTTTTCTCTGAATACTTTAAACATTTGTCTGTCTGTGCATAAGCAACAGTAGCATTTAGAAAATTTTCTCAAGAAACATTGCATAACTGTCTATTTACCGTATGCAATGCCTTAACTCTGGAAAACTGAACAAAGAAATACTTACGTGAATAGTTGTGTTGCAGTGAAAACTTCTGCAGGAACTCTCTATCAGATGCATATCTGTCGTGACCTCTGTCAGCAGTTAGCACTTCTGTGGCCTGCAATGGAACACAGCTCAAGGGAAAAGCATGACAATATCAGAGAAGGAGAAGCCCTGGCACAAGGTGGCTGTAATCTCAGTAATTTCTTTAGATAATGAAAATTGCAAGGGGTTGTTTGTCCTGCACTGTTGTATTGGGTCTGACTGGGGTAAAGCTCACAGGCCTTACACTGCTGTACTTTGCTTTGGTAGCTGGTGTTGATAACAGAGCAGTGTTTTGGCTATTGCCAAGCTGTGCTGTCCCTGTGACATTCCTTCCCCCACTGAAGGGGATGGGGGGGGCAAGATCCTGGGAGGGGACACCAGCAGGCCAGCTGACCCCAGTCAGCCAAAGGGATATTCCATACCATATGGCATCAGCTCAGATATATAAGGGAAGGAAGAGAGGAGGAGGAGGAGGCACTCAGGGCTGGCCCATGTTTGCCTCCTTGAACAACCACCACGCGTGCTGAAGCCCTGCTTCCCAGAAAGTGTCCGGACATCGCTGCTGATGGGAAGTAGAGATTGATTGTTTTCCCTTCTTGCTCTTGCGCGCGCAACTTTCAACTTGCTTGTTCTATTTTTTTTCCCACTGTAATAAAACTGCCTTTACTCACCCTGATAGTCTTTTTCAATATTATCCTCTCCCCTCTCCCAGTGGGAGGGGGAGTGATAGAGTGACTGAGTGGGCACCTGGCACCTGGCCGGGGTCAACCCACGACAGTCTCTTTTGGCACCCGAACGTGGGACGAGATAAAGGCAGTTTTATATATATATACACATATATTGCATGCTCTAGTAATTACCAATAGCAGCTCTCAAGTACTAAACTCCTGTGTGGCATACGGCCTTCGGCTGCCACACTGCTTATCTTTGTTTTGCTATGTTTGGGAACATGTTGAAACAAACAATGACTGTGAATGAATATAACTCCCTCTCTCTGCCCTGGGTGAATTTGAGTATGGATGATCTTTTACTGCAGGCTCCTGTGATTATTGCCAATCCTTATATAAGCTTCCTGATATTATTAATAATATTAGTCAACACTGTTATTACCTTATGGAATTCATGGAAATTGTCATCTCCCTGGTACAGAAGGAAACGACCCTTGGGTGAGGAGCTGTTAAAATCTGCCCTGAGGTACCCAGTTCCTGGGTGGAAAGGTATATGGAGGGATTTGGGCAGGTTCCTAGGGCGGTTATCACCTCCTGTTGCCTGGGAGTTTACTCCTGAAGAGGTAAATAACCCTAACAAACTGGCCCGTCGGCTGACAGAAGGGTGCCTCGTTTACTCCCAGGAATGCGAGCAGCTCCTCGCCCTGTACTGGGGGCTGACCTGGGCCTACCGGGCCTCTGTTCAATATTCTCAGAGGACTGTGGTTGAGGCAGGAACTCAAACTGTGTCTGAGGACACTATAGCTGAGACAGGGACACAAACTACAGCTGTGGCTGAGGCAGGGATACAAACCATAACAACTATGTCTGAGATAGGAACCCAAACCACAACAACTACAGTAATTGCCCCAGTAGTGAAAAAAAAAAAAAAAATGGACAAGGCAAGTTTCAGGCCGATTAGTAAGAGAAGAAGAAGAAGAGGAAGAGGAAGAAGAGATGGGGCTAGATCAAGAGGCAGGTCCCTCAGCAAAGGAATCGAAGGGAGTGAGGCAGATTAAACAGGAGACCGAAGTTACTCGGTCCCTGACCCCATCCGAACTTCGAGACTTGCGAAAGGATTACAGCCGCCAGTCAGGTGAGAGGATCCCTGCATGGCTGCTGCGATGCTGGGATAATGGGGCTGATAGTCAGCAGTTAGAAGGTCATGAAGCCCAACAGCTGGGATCCCTTGCTAGGGATCGGGAAATTGAAAGAGGACTTGCAAAGAAAGGAGCAACTTGTAGCCTCTGGACACGGCTTCTTTCAAGTGTGAAGGCAAGATATCCTTTTAAGGAAGATCTTGTAAAGTCCCCAGGGAAGTGGACCAATGTGGATGAAGGTATCCAGTACTTGAGAGAATTAGCAGTGCTGGAAATTGTCTATAGTGATCTAAAGGATGATAGCGTCACCATAGATCCAGAGGATATCCCTTGTACACTTGCCATGTGGAGGAAGGTGGTTCAAGGCGCCCTGGCATCATATTCCAGCAGCTTGGGGGCACTTTATTACCCCAAAATGGATACACCAACTGTAGAGTTGGCATCCGCCTGGCTCCGAAATGTAGAAGAAACTCTGGGTGCTCCCTCATCCCGGTGAGCCAGCACCCCAACTTTTAGAAGCAGCCCAAGAGATCGCTCCTCTCCAACCCCAGTCAGAGGGAAAGGAATCCCCAAGAACAGGCCACGTAACAAGCTCTGGTTTTTTTTGCGTGAGCATGGTGAGGACATGAGGAAATGGGATGGTGAACCCACCTCTAAGCTGAGCGCCCGGGTCCGAGAACTGAGGGGGAAGAGACCTGTTAAGAAGGGGCCGCCCAAGAAGACTGTCAATGTAGTTACCACAGAGAGACCAGAAGACAATCAGCGATTTCCCAGATATAAGAGAACTAAAACTGTTTCCTACAGTCCTGAGGAGGGAACTTCTGATTTGGCATCACAAAGGTCAGTCAGTGAATACTCTGACCAGGAACAGGAATAGAGGGTCCCTGCCTCCGGCCAGGAGGAGGAAAGGGATGACTGGGTATACTGGACGGTGTGGATTCGATGGCCTGGCACATCAGATCCACAGAAGTACAAAGCTTTAGTGGACACCGGTGCACAGTGTACACTGATGCCATCAAGGCACAAGAGTGCAGAAGCCGTCTGGATCTCTGGAGTGACAGGGGGATGCCGGGAGTTGTCGGTAGTAAAAGCTGAGGTGAGCTTAACAGGGGACAGATGGCAAAGGCACCCCATCGTGACTGGCCCAGAGGCCCCTTGTATCCTTGGCATCGACTACCTCAGGAGAGGGTATTTTAAGGATCCAAAGGGATATCGATGGGCCTTTGGCATAGCTGCAGTGAATACAGAGAAGATCAAACAGTTATCCACCCTGCCTGGCCTCTCAGAAGATCCCTTCATCGTAGGATTGCTGCAGGTGGAAGATCAGCAAGTACCGATTGCTACCAGGACAGTGCACCGGAGGCAGTATCGTACCAACCGGGACTCCGTGACTCCTATCCATGAACTAATTCGTCGACTGGAGAGCCAAGGAGTTATCAGCAGGACCCGCTCACCCTTCAACAGCCCCATATGGCCAGTGCGGAAGTCAAATGGGGAATGGCGGCTGACAGTGGACTATCGGGGCCTGAATGAAGTCACACCACCTCTAAGTGCTGCCGTACCAGACATGTTGGACCTCCAATATGAGCTAGAGTCAAAAGCAGCCAAATGGTATGCAATGATTGACATAGCTAATGCATTTTTCTCAATCCCTCTGGCGGCAGAGTGCAGGCCACAATTTGCTTTCACTTGGAGGGGTGTCCAGTACACCTGGAACCGACTGCCCCAGGGGTGGAGACACAGCCCCACCATCTGCCATGGCCTGATCCAGGCTGCTCTGGAACAGGGTGGAGCTCCGGAACACCTGCAATATATTGATGATATCATTGTGTGGGGTGATACAGCAGGAGAAGTTTTTGAAAAAGGGAAGAAAATAATCCAAATTCTTCTGAAAGCTGGTCTTGCCATAAAACAAAGTAAGGTGAAGGGACCTGCTCAGGAAATCCAGTTTCTAGGAATAAAATGGCAGGATGGGCGCCGTCATGTGCCTACAGAGGTGGTTGACAAAATTGCCAATATGTCTCCACCAGTTACTAAGAAAGAAACACAAGCTTTCTTGGGCCTTGTAGGATTCTGGAGAATGCACATTCCAGGCTATAGTCAACTTGTGGGCCCCCTCTATCGAGTGACCCGGAAGAAGAATGACTTCAAGTGGGGCCCTGAGCAGAAACAGGCCTTTGAGCAAATCAAACAGGAAATAGCTTGTGCGGTGGCTCTTGGGCCTGTTCGGACAGGACCAGATGTGCAAAATATACTCTACACTGCAGCTGGGGAGCAGGACCTCACCTGGAGCCTCTGGCAGAGGACCGCAGGAGAAACCCGAGGTCGGCCATTAGGATTCTGGAGCAGGAGTTACCGAGGATCAGAAGCCCACTATACTCCAACTGAAAAAGAAATACTAGCGGCTTATGAGGGGGTTCGAGCGGCCTCGGAAGTTGTTGGGACAGAAGCATGTCTCCTCTTGGCACCACGATTGCCTGTCCTACACTGGATGTTCAAAGGAAACATTCCCTCTGTGCATCATGCAACCAGTGCTACATGGAGTAAGTGGGTGGCCTTAATTACACAACGAGCCCGAATGGGAAAACCCAACTTCCCAGGAATCCTAGAAGAGATTTTGAGTTGGCCAGAAGCCAGAGATTTTGGAGCACTGTCTGAGAAGGTGACTCGTGCCCAAGAAGCACCACCATATAACGAGTTACCAGAAAACGAAAGAAAATATGCTTTATTTACTGATGGATCCTGCCGAGTGACAGGAAACCATTGGAGGTGGAAAGCTGCTGTGTGGAATCCCACACGACAAGTCATTGAGATTGCTGAAGGGGAGGGCGGATCAAGCCAGTTTGCAGAGGTGAAAGCCATCCAATTAGCCCTAGAGATTGCTGAGACAGAAAAGTGGCCCATACTCTGTCTCTATACTGACTCCTGGATGGTGGCTAATGCCCTATGGGGATGGCTGCAGCAGTGGAAGAAAACCAACTGGCAGCGCAGGGGAAAACCCATCTGGGCTGCTGCATTATGGCAAGACATTGCTGCACGGATAGAGAACATGACTGTGAAAGTACGCCATGCAGATGCCCATGTGCCCAGAAGTCGTGCCACTGAGGAACATCAAAACAATGAACGGGTAGCTAAGGCCACCAAAATTGGAATAGCTCAGGTGGACCTAGATTGGGAGAGAAAGGGTGAGCTATTTATATAGCCCGATGGGCCCACGAAACATCAGGGCATCTTGGAAGGGATGAAACATACAGATGGGCTCATGATCGAGGGGTGGATCTGACCATGGAGGCCATCACACAGGTTATTCATCAGTGTGAAACATGCGCTGCCATCAAGCGAGCCACACGAGTGAAGCCTTTTTGGAGTGGAGGGCGGTGGCTGGGGTTCCAGTATGGTGAAGCCTGGCAAATTGATTACATTGGGCCATTGCTACAAACACGCCAAGGCAAGAGTTACATCCTCACCATGGTGGAGGCCACAACTGGCTGGCTGGAAACGTACCCAGTAAACCACGCCACGGCTCGGAACACAATTTCAGGTCTTGAAAGACACATTTTGTGGCGACATGGAACCCCAGATAGAAATGAGTCAGACAATGGGACTCATTTTTGAAATAATCTTATTAACTCCTGGGCAAAGAGGCATGGCATTAAGTGGATATATCATATTCCTTATCACCCACAAGCCTCTGGGAAGATTGAAAGATATAATGGACTGTTAAAAACTCTGCTACGGGCACTAGGTAATGGGACATGGAAGCATTGGGATGTGAATTAGGCAGAAGCCACTTGGCTAGTCAATACTAGGGGATCTGTTAACTGCCCTGGTCCCGCCCAAACTAAACCCTTAGACACTGTGGAGGGAGACAAGGTTCCTGCACTACACATAGGAAAGTGGCTGGGGAAGTCAGTGTGGGTTGCGTCCCCCATGGGGAAGGGCAAACCCATTCGTGGGATTGTCTTTGCCCAAGGACCTGGGTGCACTTGGTGAGTAATGCAGGAGGATGGGGAGACCCAGTGTGTGCCCCAAGGTGATTTAACCTTGGGGTAAGAATAATGCATGTTGGAAGTTGTATGTTGCAGGATGTAAGTAGCAGAAGGGACATGAGCTGACGAAGAACGAATTTCAGCAAGGAGCAAGAAAAAGGCCACAATGAACAGGGATGGTGCCAGTCCTCGACAATCAAGTTTACTATTCCTCCTGCCCTGACCCCCCACTCTGCTGGAAATGGAGACCACGTGGAAGGATGCGAGAGGACAGGAGATAGTAGTTAATGTGATGGGGATGGTTTAAGGATGTAGCTTAAATTGCATGTGTGAGTAGAAAAGGATTTCTGAGCATGATGCAAATGGTATGGAATAAGGGGTGGAAATTGTATTGGGTCTGACTGGGGTAAAGCTCACAGCCCTTACACTGCTGTACTTTGCTTTGGTAGCTGGTGTTGATAACAGAGCAGTGTTTTGGCTACTGCCAAGCTGTGCTGTCCCTGTGACATTCCTTCCCCCACTGAAGGGGATGGGGGGGGCAAGATCGTGGGAGGGGACACCAGCCGGCCAGCTGACCCCAGTCAGCCAAAGGGATATTCCATACCATATGACATCAGCTCAGCCCACGACAACTGTAAAGGACAAGGTAAATAATTAATTACAGCTGTAAAGTACCTGCAAGAAAAACTCTTTATTACAATAAAAAATAACAGGTCCTGTTCTTTATGAAATTTTCCTTCTGTCTGCATTTGGCACTTGCTTCATTAGGTTTTTGAAGTTAAATACTTGTGACCTTTCAGTGGAGTTTGGAAAAGGCAACTTAAATCTGCTTTTAAAATACTTTTTTCTCCCCCTGATGCTCCCTGAAGACTTCATTTTCCCTCTTCCACACTAACAGTGTTCATTATATAGCAGATTGATGTTCTTATAAAAACAGTAGTACATTTTGTTTCCTTTTTAGTAAGCTGTGTAACTATAAGCAATGTTTCCAGTAATTACAGTTCAGTTGGAGGAAAGGTTGAAAAACATGGCAGAGTATATACAAAAAGGGACATAAAAACAATCAAGCAGACAAAACTGTCTTCTGAATACAGTGAACTCTTGAGATCAGTCAAATCTATTCTCTTTTCTAAAGGGTAGAGCTCTAAGGGACTCTTTTTTTTAACATTTGTCGTTATTTCTCTCATCAGTGTTAAGGAACTGAACCTGCTGTTCTCACAGATGACCACACAGCCCTAGAAATAGCATTACTTTTCTTGTCACTTATAACTACAAGACAATTAACAGTAATGAGTTTGGGAACATTCTATCTCCACAGCTGAAGAAAGTAATATATTTTCTCTAGAACTTGCCAGAAAAATCCCTGAATCATGTCTAGGAATATTCAGTATATGTTACCACGGTTTGGGGCAAACAAAACCTTTAATTTCTTGCTTCTAATAGTATAGTAAAGGTAGGAGAGCTATGCAAGAAATGGAGCCAATCCTGGCTGAGATTAATTCAGTGTATAGTTTTACAGAAGGTGTATTGAATTTCACAGTTACAGGTAAAATAACTTGCCTAAAATATTAGGAACTAGGTAATAAACTGCATTTAAAAAAAAATTTCCACTATAAGAAAACTTCCATCAAAACTATATTACATTGTCATAAATATGTTCTTACTTTTGGAAAGAGAGAATGGAATTTTTTAAAAGAGTTTGTTAATGAGGAGTTAAAATTTTTGGAGAAAGGCAAAGCATTTGTACTAACAGCATAAGCAGTTGTTTTGGCTTGCTTCTGTTTATGCCTCTGGAAATGTCTAGCAAGCTTGCAGGCAATGGAAGGAAACGTGATTTATAATAGATATAAAAGGCAAAGTTCCACCTTCAGGCTTGAGGGCAGGAAATAGGATTGTGGCTGAGCATAAATGTGCTTCACAATTCGAGCTTCATGTGTTCTGGTGCAGTCCCATGGCATCAATGTGTTGTAATCTATGGTGGAAGTCACCTCATAACTAATTCCTGAAAACTGTGTGATTTCATTTAGGGCTGAGGTTATAAGGTTGCTGAACAGATTCCTGTGTGTTTCGAAGGAAAAAATAATAGTTTCTTCTGTGCCAGAATGATCTGATGTTTAATCACTCTATAAATTATACCTCCTTCCATGTGTAGTATATGTTGCAAAATAATTCATGCTAAAATTTAAGATTACAGCATTTTACTGAAGTTGAGAGAAAGCACAAATGCTGGAAACAGGTAGCCCCAAAATTGTGCATTTCAAGGGATTTCTGTCTGAATAAGCCCTGGTGAGATGCATTCAATTTGTATTCCACAGATAAGCATTTCGTGGGATTTCCTCGTCTGGCAGAGCTCCAGGATATGTATTCTACATGTGTATAAACAAAGATATGGCTCCAGGATATGGATTCCATGTGTGCATATACAATAAATAATATACATCGCCAGAAACTCATTCCATCAGCAAAATCGACTACTGAACTGTCATCAGACGTGGCGGAAGGACAGGAAAAAACTACATTGTTGTATTGAAAAGATGAAATTAACAAAGAAGAAAAAAGGTATAAAAAGACACCTCATAGTAAGTGCAGTGGGGAACTGGTGAGATTCGAACCGACAGTGTTTCGGACCCAGTTCACCCCAACGCCGATCGCCTGGCTCGGCATTGTTTTTTTTGCTTTGTGGTTCTTTTTCAAATTTTATACTTTGATTTTTAATAAATTCTCTTTAATCATAAAATTGGCTGATTCGTTTATAACACATGGGCTGAGTGCATGGGTATAGTCCATGGCTGCTGGGCTCTGTACCAGGGCTCACAAATCATGATCTTGTTCAGACAGTGTAAGACCTGATGCAGGACTAAAGTGAGTCAGTGGGATCTTTCAGTGATCAATGATTTGCAGTTGTAGAGTTCTATTGAATTCAAAAGCCACCTGCTGGTGTGTTTCTTCTGGGAAGATGTCAGTCCAATTAACTGTTAAGAGGTTCAGCGCATGAGAAATGAATGCGTTTAATCAGCCTTATTTTGCTAGCACATACAGCGTCTGTTTTCTATTTCTGCCATTAATTAGGAAGCATTTGGTGATACAGGGGATGCACCATTCAAATTCGCAGCGATGTGTGTTGGCATTTTTCTGATTTTTAAGTTCAAGTACTGAGACATAAGAATAAAACTACAGATGGATGTTTAAAGATAAATACTAATGTCTTTATAATTCTGAATTATTTGCAAAAGTCATGTCTATAGGCTGAATGGATTCTTGAAATATAGAAACAACTAATTGGAAAGGAATGAACTACAATATATATTTTTTTCAGAAGTTCTTCAAAATTTAGATTAATCACATGTATATTATGCTTATATAATTACATACTTCCTACCCTAAATAAGCAGAAGGAAGATTAAAATGAGGAGGCTGTAGAAAAAATACTGCATGCTCACAAGTTAATCATAAAAATAGACTAATTTCAACAGGATAATAATTTTATTCCTTACGTTTTTATAGCTTCAATGGTTGTATGTTAGTCAGTCATGCTGAACTAAGAATAAAAATGGAAAATTGGTATTTAGATTAAAAATATATAACACTTAAAGACATTAAGGTGGTTGAAGTGTGAAATTTTATTTCACGTGTTCTGATTATCAAAATTCTGAAATGTTTCAACCAGCTTTATTACTTCATATGTTGGCAAGGAGACACCACACTTTGAATGTTAAGCTATATTCTTAATTGAGATATCTTTGGAAGAGATTATCAACGAAT
Organism: Eopsaltria australis; assembly: GCA_034509425.1. Taxonomy (NCBI): domain Eukaryota; kingdom Metazoa; phylum Chordata; class Aves; order Passeriformes; family Petroicidae; genus Eopsaltria; species Eopsaltria australis. The sequence goes on from JAVTVJ010000425.1 coordinate 499,772, forward strand.
ATTTTTTTTTTAATATGCTATTTGGAACATCACAAAGAAGAAGCACTGTTCAGGAGAGATACTCATTAGTGGAAAGAGGCCTTTGCTTTTTTATGCATATAACTAAGGAAAACAATAGCTTCTGTTCCTCAGCGGTCTGCAAAGGAGACCTTATATCTGTTTTCTGCAGTTTTCCGCAGAAATAATATAACAATTTTTTCACAGCTATCCTTAAAACACTAAAGGTTATTCTAGAAGGTTGTTTGTGCCAAATGACGCCCTACTTTTCAGGGGAAAAACACCTCCATGCAAAATCACTCTAGTACAGAACAGGAAAATGTCATACGAGGGAACATACAGGAGATGGAAATTAAGGTGACTGCTGAGATTTTCTTTAGTTCAAGTGTAAGGATGGAGTAATCACTCTTTCTTGTGAAGGTGAAGCAATAGTTACCTTGGATTGAAAAGGATTTTTTTAAATGTTGAAGCAGAAATGTAGCAGTTGCCTCTAACCTTGTATTCTCCCTCCATCTGGATCCAGAGACAATACTTTGCAGAAAGGTTAAGATAAACACTGAGATAATGTGGAACAACATTTGCATACAGAGAATTTCTGCTCATATTTCTATCAGTAACAGAAAACATGTATTCAGATACCAGACACTTGACAGATCTTCCTGTTTGTTTTCATCATTGATATTAGAGTCAAAATGTATAATTTATATATATATATTATAATTTACATAATTATAAAATGAACAGTCTGGTAACCCCATAGGTCCTTCAGGAAAAAGTTGTCCCAGTATGGGAGCAGAAATGACAGCACCAGCCAAATTCTTGTCAGGGGCCGATTCCACTGCGGGTCCTTTCTTCAGGGAATATTCACAGGCTCCATTGTTGGATCCTCCATGGATATCCAGTGTGGATATCTGCTCTGGCATTATCCCCTCCCTGGGCTGCCAGGAAGACCTACTCTGGTGACTGGAGTGCCCCTTCCCTGATTCCTGATCTGTTTGCACTTCTGCTGTTCATCCCACACAGGTGAGTATGGCATTGAAAATAAACTAAGCAATTACTTTAAAAATATTATTTATATTTTATTATTTATATTTATATATTTATATATTTTATATATATTTATATATTTATATATTTTATATTTAGATATATTATATAATTTATATTTATATTTATATTTATATTTATATTTATATTTATATTTATATTTACATTTACATTTACATTTACATTTATATTTATATTTTTTAAGGAAAATAAGGGTCTATAAGTGTGGAGGAACAAACTGGCCTTTTAGAACTGATGGAAATAGTCTAAAAAGTGAGGATACAGCTCTGAATATGATATACTCTATGTCACAGTAAGCTTCATAGTAACAGAATTCAGCATTTTCTGTTTAGTCCTGCTTTCTTCCATATTTTAATGAGCAGATATGTTCATTTTGAAGTTAAAGTTCTTGGACAAAATTACACAGACTATATGGTGATTCTGAAATACTTTTGCTAACACAAAGTCTTCAGAAGTTTGAAGGTACTGGATATTTTGTGTTTGCACAATTAACATTTCTGCATGGCACCTTTCTGCTTTTCAAGTATGGTAGAAGCACATGGGAATTGAAAATTTTAAACAAAAGTTCTGAGCTGGAGACAGAAACTTAATTTTTCAGTTCTTGATTTCATAATTCAGGAGTTTCTTTTCCTGCTTGTCTTAGGGGTCTCTTACAGCCATTGCATGAAAAGAGAGACTTGAAGAAAATTGCTCTGACTCTGCAAAGTGTGACCACAGTGAATCAGAACATGTCAAGGTGGCAGTTCCCTCACGCTGAACTCTACTATTGATCCAGACCCGAGCCAAGGAAAATGCATAAACCCCCTTACACAAACCCCAGTGACAGGCAATCAGCAGATCGTGAAAACCAATTCAAAGTTACTAGTTTCAACATAACCCTCAGAAACTGGTCAGCAGACTGTTGAGGTGAAAACATGTCACCTGAAGTTTCAGCATTCCAATCCACAGTTGATAGCTTCAGTCAGTGGAGACAACTAATCAATTACCTGGCATGAATAACGATGGACTATCAGAAACTTTCTTCAAACTATTACTCAGCTCCTGAACTGCATTAAAACAATGCATTGATAATGAATGCAGTGTCATGATTTGGATGAACTGTTGCTTGCAGACAGCAAGGACATTTCCCTTGCCCAATATGCATAAATTTTAGCATAATTCATTTTGCATGTGACTGTGGATACAGGAGTTAAAGCAAGTAGAAGTCCAACATTGTAATATGTAGTTCAACATTGTAGTGGTCTAAGATAAGCTTCAACCAGACGATTATGAAAATACTACAAATTTTTATAGAAATTTTCACAATCTCTAAATGGGATTTTTAATGTGCTAATGGATAGTTTACTTGCACATGTCTGCAGTGCCAGTTTTTATTTTCTACAGGTATGCATATATATGGGTATATTGAAGCATAGGATAATGCACGGTGAGACTTTAAAGGTATTTCAGCAATAGGATAGCTGTCTCTAAAGGATTAGGGGCTGGTCATGTGGACAGTTTTGTGACACAGTAGAAACAGAAGATTCCTCATTTGAATCTTTTCCTGGGGACTTTCATTCCAGCACTGTCTGTTTTTCTCTCTATAGACCCATCTAGAACAGGTCACGTCTGTTACAGATGTGCACGAGGGCAGCTGGCAGAAGTAAACAACTGCCACACTAATTTTTATTCCACTTGAAACATGACATAGCAAATGCACAGATGAAACTACACGCTCAAAGAAACACTGAGCCCACCCAAATGTTAAAAGTTTCAATAAAGAAAAACAATCTGGACTCGTCATAGACATTCACAGAATCGGCAAAGTAATCTTAATCTATAATCCTTGTGTGATGTAATTTGCTTTGTTCTACCGGCAGAAATCATGCTAGGTCAGCTCATTCCAGTTATGCTTTGGGTTTGTTCTTTTCAACTCTACTAACTGAGAATTAAGGGGAAAAAATAAAGTGGGTAAGAAATATTAGACTGTGAATATTAAAAATCTTTACCCCTTTGATAAACTTTAAGAATTTGCAGAAATTAGCAAGTAACTTGGGGAAGCTATTGTGAAGAAAACAAACAGATTTTACTAGTTGTATAGCCACTAAAACGTTTTTTGTTTTTAAATACGATGCTGATAAAAACCAGTCTGCACAAATATGTTGCTAACTAAATGAGAAATCCCATCTTGCCCATTAGTTTGCTTGAGGAATGGTGGTTATCAGTAATAAGATCCCAGCTCAAACAGGAAAAGTAAGTGTGAACTGGCAGAGTTGGGTTTCTGTGTGTGAGAGTAGGGCACATGGCAAATGGGGTTTGGATCAGGACTGGCTATGCTCTGTATCTTTTTTGTTCACTGCTGCCTATAACTTCATTAGTTATATTACTGGCAGGTTTCTAAATTAAAAAGGACTATTTGAAAAAATGCATAATGAAGTAAAGTATACCACTGATATATTCCTGCCCTGAAAGTAATGGGCTTCTAAATAAAAATATCTTGGATAAGCTAAACCTTATATAAGATGGTTACGTTATAAAACAGTATGTGGCATGTAATTACTCTCCTGCTATGACGAGTTGGAATCACTGATTTTGCCGTCTGTATTCAGTATTAAGGGCTACACGAAATACTGAGTTGTGCCAGGGAGGATATGAAGAGATTAGAGGGACTAATATATCACAGCCTAACCTCTTTGCCTTGGACATTCGCAGGGACACAGGCAATTCTCATTCTGCTGCTTTCTGGAGCCACTAGATATCAAAACAAACAAAAAGAAACCAAGATCACAAGGAAAGCTGAAGCTGAAGGTAAGAAACTTTTTTATTAGTTACAATTTTCCATGTTGAGCTGATTTTCCATACTGAATTGTGAATTTAAGTACCAGTTGTAATTTTTTAGAAAAAACAAAAAAAGCACCTCTGGTTGAATAGTTACTATCAGTAACTAACTCATCTTTAGTTTTATATCTCAGTGGAATTCCTGAATGATAGTACTGTTGATCTCAAGTTTTTTTGAATTATGAAAAGAAAGAGACTTCTAGGTAAGTGGTAAAAATTCGATACATAAAAATCACATGCTAGAAAACAGATAAGCCACACAAATAATTTTCATAGAATCATATAATATGTTAATTATGATGAAAAATTATGTTATATAACATAATCTTTCATCATAATTAATTATTTTATAAAATAGGTTAATAGTAGGTAAGGAGTTCTAATTAAACAACACTTGTATGGCTTTCTTGCTTGTTTAATAATCTGGTTTATTTTCTTATTATTTTAGAAACACATACTAAACTGCTAGGGTTATGCTAAAATTTCTGATTCTTGTGTGGATTACCCTTTTCTGGCTGTGTTCTCAATCAGTGGTATCAGGAGTTCTGTGAGGGGCTTTAGAACATCATGAATACAACCTATAAACCATTAAACAGCAACTTCACACTATGGAGAGAGTAGCGTTTCCTAGAGGTGTTCATGAACAGGGAAATAAGTGTATTTCAAATGTCTCCTTGAGGAAACGAAATGAGAAAGAAGGAATAATTATCAAAGATGGGAGTAAAAACTGAAGAAAAATAACAACTTCAATCCAACTATTGCAGTCTTTACTGTAGTGTAATATTCTGCAAGCGTACAGAGAAGGGAACTATCAAATTAGTCATATTGCTAAATGCTACTGTTTGTTCATGTACGTAGGAAAAATGATCCTAAAAGTAATTTCAAGTAAGTTATTTTGATCTTTTTTGACAGTACTGTGAGCCTCATTGCTGAAGATATTTACTAATTCTAGAAATTTCTAGGTCTTAAAAATATCTCGTGAAGATGTACTACACTTGCCATTTATTAATTTTTTAAGTAGTAAATGTGAGTCAAAAATACAGTTTTGAAAAAAATTTATTAAAGGCATGAAGCTTTAGAGTACTTATAATTAATTTACAGAAAACTTTCTTAAATGTAGATATTAAATTCTCAAATAGAGATCAACAGAAGCCAAGTGTCAACAGTAGGAGCTTAAAATTGAGCAGGATTTTGAAACTCTTATTTTAATGTTGTATATAAGCCTGTTCATGCTGTAAGTGAAATTTTATGCCTATGCCTACAGGGTTTTGTCCAAAAATACAGATTTTTAGCAACTGGGCTTTTGTCTTTTTAATATTTCTTCTTTTTATGAGAATAAATAACTTCTCAAATTAAGTCCTAGGCAGTTTAGGGCAAAAATACAACAAATAAGGCAATATAGTGGTCCTCTTGTATAGGTGTGATCCTCATGGAAGCAGAAAAAACATTTCCACCAGCTGAACAATTCAGCACTTCATAGATTTACAAAAGGCAAGTAAGTGAGTCAGGAATTTCTGCTGAGGAGTTAGGAAGGGACTTAACTGGGAAGGGATTTGAAAAAAATAAAATTTAAAAATTGAGCTAGCTTAGGGAGAAACTGAGTCAAGATTATAGAAAGATAAGAATACAGAAATAGCTACAAGTTCAAACCTGGAACTGTTGGAAGTTGTTAAAACTTGGTCTTTAAAGAGTTTTGATTTGTTGCTCTTGAGTTTTTTCTGGAAGGAAATATCTTCAATGAGTGGGAATCTTGGCTGTCTTGTAGATTTCCTTAATTTATTTTTATTTGTGGATTTTTAGGTCCAGGGAGCATAGTCAATAGCAAACATTGCTGTACTAGAATTTGTCTATGAAATTTTGGTTTGTAAATTATATTGGGAGAGAGTTACCTCTTTAACACAGAGGAAAACATTTGAATTTATAGAACTCTTCCTCCTATCGTGGGTTGACCCCGGCCAGGTGCCAGGTGCCCACTCAGTCACTCTATCACTCCCTCTCCCACTGGGAGAGGGGAGAGAATAATATTGAAAAAGACTATCAGGGTAAGAAAAGGCAGTTTTATTACAGCGGGGAAAAAACAGAACAAGCAAGTTGAAAGTTGCGTGCGCAAGAGCAGAAGGGAAAACAATCTCTACTTCCCATCAGTAGCGATGTCCGGACACTTTCTGGGAAGCAGGGCTTCAGCACGCGTGACGGTTGTTCAAGGAGGCAAACATGGACCAGCCCTGAGTGCCTCCTCCTCCTCCTCCTCTCTTCCTTCCCTTATATATCTGAGCTGATGTCATATGGTATGGAATATCCTTTTGGCTGACTGGGGTCAGCTGGCCTGCTGGTGTCCCCTCCCAGGATCTTGCCCCCCCCCCATCCCCTTCAGTGGGGGAAGGAATGTCACAGGGACAGCACAGCTTGGCAGTAGCCAAAACACTGCTCTGTTATCAACGCCCGCTACCAAAGCAAAGCACAGCACTGTAAGGGCTGTGAGCTTTACCCCAGTCAGACCCAATACAATTTCCACCCCTTATTCCATACCATTTGCATCATGCTCAGAAATCCTTTTCTACTCACACATGCAATTTAAGCTACATCCTTAAACCATCCCCATCACATTAACTACTATCTCCTGTCCTTTTGCATCCTTCCACGTGGTCTCCATTTCCAGCAGAATGTGGGGTCAGGGCAGGAGGAATAGTGAACTTGATTGTCGAGGACTGGCACCATCCCTGTTCATTGTGGCCTTTTTCTTGCTCCTTGCTGAAATTCATTCTTCGTCAGCTCATGTCCCTTCTGCTACTTACATCCTGCAACATACAACTTCCAACATGCATTATTCTTACCCCAAGGTTAAATCACCTTGGGGCACACACTGGGTCTCCCCATCCTCCTGCATTACTCACCAAGTGCACGCAGGTCCTTGGGCAAAGACAATCCCACGAATGGGTTTGCCCTTCCCCATGGGGGACGCAACCCACACTGACTTCCCCAGCCACTTTCCTATGTGTAGTGCAGGAACCTTGTCTCCCTCCACAGTGTCTAAGGGTTTAGTTTGGGTGGGACCAGGGCGGTTAACAGATCCCCTAGTATTGACTAGCCAAGTGGCTTCTGCCAAGTTCACATCCCAGTGCTTCCATGTCCCATTACCTAGTGCCCGTAGCATAGTTTTTAACAGTCCATTATGTATTTCAATCTTCCCAGAGGCCTGTGGGTGATAAGGAATAATGATATATCCACTTAATGCCATGCCTCTTTTCCCAGGAGTTAATAAGATTATTTCAAAAATGAGTCCCATTGTCTGACTCATTTCTATCTGGGGTTCCATGTCGCCACAAAATGTGTCTTTCAAGACCTGAAATTGTGTTCCGAGCCGTGGCGTGGTTTACTGGGTACGTTTCCAGCCAGCCAGTTGTGGCCTCCACCATGGTGAGGATGTAACTCTTGCCTTGGCGTGTTTGTAGCAATGGCCCAATGTAATCAATTTGCCAGGCTTCACCATACTGGAACCCCAGCCATTGCCCTCCACTCCAAAGAGCCTTCACTCATGTGGCTCGCTTGATGGCAGCGCATGTTTCACACTGATGAATAACCTGTGTGGTGGCCTCCATGGTCAGATCCACCCCTCGATCACGAGCCCATCTGTATGTTTCATCCCTTCCAAGATGCCCTGATGTTTCGTGGGCCCATCGGGCTATATAAATAGCTCACCCTTTCTCTCCCAATCTAGGTCCACCTGAGCTATTCCAATTTTGGTGGCCTTAGCTACCCGTTCATTGTTCTGATGTTCCTCAGTGGCACGACTTCTGGGCACATGGGCATCTACATGGCGCACTTTCACAGTCATGTTCTCTATCCGTGCAGCAATGTCTTGCCATAATGCAGCAGACCAGATGGGTTTTCCCCTGCGCTGCCAGTTGGTTTTCTTCCACTGCTGCAGCCATCCCCATAGGGCATTAGCCACCATCCAGGAGTCAGTATAGAGATAGAGTATGGGCCACTTTTCTCTCTCAGCAATCTCTAGGGCTAATTGGATGGCTTTCACCTCTGCAAACTGGCTTGATCCGCCTTCCCCTTCAGTAATCTCAATGACTTGTCGTGTGGGATTCCACACAGCAGCTTTCCACCTCCGATGGTTTCCTGTCACTCGGCAGGATCCATCAGTAAATAAAGCATATTTTCTTTCGTTTTCTGGTAACTCGTTATATGGTGGTGCTTCTTGGGCACGAGTCACCTTCTCAGACAGTGCTCCAAAATCTCTGGCTTCTGGCCAACTCAAAATCTCTTCTAGGATTCCTGGGAAGTTGGGTTTTCCCATTCGGGCTCGTTGTGTAATTAAGGCCACCCACTTACTCCATGTAGCACTGGTTGCATGATGCACGGAGGGAATGTTTCCTTTGAACATCCAGTGTAGGACAGGCAATCGTGGTGCCAAGAGGAGACATGCTTCTGTCCCAACAACTTCCGAGGCGCTCGAACCCCCTCATAAGCCGCTAGTATTTCTTTTTCAGTTGGAGTATAGTGGGCTTCTGATCCTCGGTAACTCCTGCTCCAGAATCCTAATGGCCGACCTCGGGTTTCTCCTGCGGTCCTCTGCCAGAGGCTCCAGGTGAGGTCCTGCTCCCCAGCTGCAGTGTAGAGTATATTTTGCACATCTGGTCCTGTCCGAACAGGCCCAAGAGCCACCGCACAAGCTATTTCCTGTTTGATTTGCTCAAAGGCCTGTTTCTGCTCAGGGCCCCACTTGAAGTCATTCTTCTTCCGGGTCACTCAATAGAGGGGGCCCACAAGTTGACTATAGCCTGGAATGTGCATTCTCCAGAATCCTACAAGGCCCAAGAAAGCTTGTGTTTCTTTCTTAGTAACTGGTGGAGACATATTGGCAATTTTGTCAACCACCTCTGTAGGCACATGACGGCGCCCATCCTGCCATTTTATTCCTAGAAACTGGATTTCCTGAGCAGGTCCCTTCACCTTACTTTGTTTTATGGCAAGACCAGCTTTCAGAAGAATTTGGATTATTTTCTTCCCTTTTTCAAAAACTTCTCCTGCTGTATCACCCCACACAATGATATCATCAATATATTGCAGGTGTTCCGGAGCTCCACCCTGTTCCAGGGCAGCCTGGATCAGGCCATGGCAGATGGTGGGGCTGTGTCTCCACCCCTGGGGCAGTTGGTTCCAGGTGTACTGGACACCCCTCCAAGTGAAAGCAAATTGTGGCCTGCACTCTGCCGCCAGAGGGATTGAGAAAAATGCATTAGCTATGTCAATCGTGGCATACCATTTGGCTGCTTTTGACTCTAGCTCATATTGGAGGTCCAACATGTCTGGTACAGCAGCACTTAGAGGTGGTGTGACTTCATTCAGGCCCCGATAGTCCACTGTCAGCCGCCATTCCCCATTTGACTTCCGCACTGGCCATATGGGGCTGTTGAAGGGTGAGCGGGTCCTGCTGATAACTCCTTGGCTCTCCAGTCGACGAATTAGTTCATGGATAGGAGTCATGGAGTCCCGGTTGGTACGATACTGCCTCTGGTGCACTGTCCTGGTAGCAATCGGTACTTGCTGATCTTCCACCTGCAGCAATCCTACGATGAAGGGATCTTCTGAGAGGCCAGGCAGGGTGGATAACTGTTTGATCTTCTCTGTATTGACCGCAGCTGTGCCAAAGGCCCATCGATATCCCTTTGGATCCTTAAAATACCCTCTCCTGAGGTAGTCGATGCCAAGGATACAAGGGGCCTCTGGGCCAGTCACGATGGGGTGCCTTTGCCATCTGTCCCCTGTTAAGCTCACCTCAGCTTTTACTACCGACAACTCCCGGCATCCCCCTGTCACTCCAGAGATCCAGACGGCCTCTGCCTTCTTGTGCCTTGATGGCATCATTGTACACTGTGCACCGGTGTCCACCAAAGCTTTGTACTTCTGCGGATCTGATGTGCCAGGCCATCGAATCCACACCGTCCAGTATACCCGGTCATCCCTTTCCTCCTCCTGGCTGGAGGCAGGGACCCTCTATTCCTGTTCCTGGTCAGAGTATTCACTGTCTGACCTTTGCAATGCCAAATCAGAAGTTCCCTCCTCAGGACTGTAGGAAACCGTTTTAGTTCTCTTATATCTGGGAAATCGCTGATTGTCTTCTGGTCTCTCTGTGGTAACTACATTGACAGTCTTCTTGGGTGGCCCCTTCTTAACAGGTCTCTTCCCCCTCAGTTCTCGGACCCGGGCGCTCAGCTTAGAGGTGGGTTCACCATCCCATTTCCTCATGTCCTCACCATACTCACGCAGAAAAAACCAGAGCTTGTTACGTGGCCTGTTCTTGGGGATTCCTTTCCCTCTGACTGGGGTTGGAGAGGAGCGATCTCTTGGGCTGCTTCTAAAAGTTGGGGTGCTGGCTCGCCGGGATGAGGGAGCACCCAGAGTTTCTTCTACATTTCGGAGCCAGGCGGATGCCAACTCTACAGTTGGTGTATCCATTTTGGGGTAATAAAGTGCCCCCAAGCTGCTGGAATATGATGCCAGGGCGCCTTGAACCACCTTCCTCCACATGGCAAGTGTACAAGGGATATCCTCTGGATCTATGGTGACGCTATCATCCTTTAGATCACTATAGACAATTTCCAGCACTGCTAATTCTCTCAAGTACTGGATACCTTCATCCACATTGGTCCACTTCCCTGGGGACTTTACAAGGTCTTCCTTAAAAGGATATCTTGCCTTCACACTTGAAAGAAGCCGTGTCCAGAGGCTACAAGTTGCTCCTTCCTTTGCAAGTCCTCTTTCAATTTCCCGATCCCTAGCAAGGGATCCCAGCTGTTGGGCTTCATGACCTTCTAACTGCTGACTATCGGCCCCATTATCCCAGCATCGCAGCTGCCATGCAGGGATCCTCTCACCTGACTGGCGGCTGTAATCCTTTCGCAAGTCTCGAAGTTCGGATGGGGTCAGGGACCGAGTAACTTCGGTCTCCTGTTTAATCTGCCTCACTCCCTTCGATTCCTTTGCTGAGGGACCTGCCTCTTGATCTAGCCCCATCTCTTCTTCCTCTTCTTCTTCTTCTTCTTCTTCTCTTACTAATCGGCCTGAAACTTGCCTTGTCCATTTTTTTTTTTCACTACTGGGGCAATTACTGTAGTTGTTGTGGTTTGGGTTCCTATCTCAGACATAGTTGTTATGGTTTGTATCCCTGCCTCAGCCACAGTTGTAGTTTGTGTCCCTGTCTCAGCTATAGTGTCCTCAGACACAGTTTGAGTTCCTGCCTCAACCACAGTCCTCTGAGAATATTGAACAGAGGCCCGGTAAGCCCAGGCCAGCCCCCACTACAGGGCGAGAAGCTGCTTGCATTCCTGGGAGTAAACGAGGCACCCTTCTGTCAGCCGACGGGCCAGTTTGTTAGGGTTATTTACCTCTTCAGGAGTAAACTCCCAGGCAACGGGAGGTGATAACCGCCCTAGGAACCTGCCCAAATCCCTCCATATACCTTTCCACCCAGGAACTGGGTACCTCAGGGCAGATTTTAACAGCTCCTCACCCAAGGGTCGTTTCCTTCTGTACCAGGGAGATGACAATTTCCATGAATTCCATAAGGTAACAGTGTTGGCTAATATTATTAATAATATCAGGAAGCTTATGTAAGGGTTGGCAATAATCACAGGAGCCTGCAGTAAAAGATCATCCATACTCAAATTCACCCAGGGCAGAGAGAAGGAGTTATATTCATTCACAGTCATTGTTTGTTTCAACATGCTCCCAAACATAGCAGAACAAAGATAAGCAGTGTGGCAGCCGAAGGCCGTATGCCACGCAGGAGTTTACTACTTGAGAGCTGCTATTGGTAATTACTAGAGCATGCAATATATGTATATATATATAAAACTGCCTTTATCTCGCCCCACGTTCGGGTGCCAAAAGAGACTGTTGATGGGTTGACCCCGGCTAGGTGCCAGGTGCCCACTCAGTCACTCTATCACTCCCTCTCCCACTGGGAGAGGGGAGAGAATAATATTGAAAAAGACTATCAGGGTAAGAAAAGGCAGTTTTATTACAGCGGGGAAAAAAATAGAACAAGCAAGTTGAAAGTTGCGTGCGCAAGAGCAGAAGGGAAAACAATCAATCTCTACTTCCCATCAGCAGCGATGTCCGGACACTTTCTGGGAAGCAGGGCTTCAGCACGCGTGACGGTTGTTCAAGGAGGCAAACATGGACCAGTCCCTGAGTGCCTCCTCCTCCTCCTCTCTTCCTTCCCTTATATATCTGAGCTGATGTCATATGGTATGGAATATCCTTTGGCTGACTGGGGTCAGCTGGCCTGCTGGTGTCCCCTCCCAGGATCTTGCCCACCCCCATCCCCTTCAGTGGGGGAAGGAATGTCACAGGGACAGCACATCTTGGCAATAGCCAAAACACTGCTCTGTTATCAACCCCAGCTACCAAAGCAAAGTACAGCAGTGTAAGGCCTGTGAGCTTTACCCCAGTCAGACCCAATACACCTCCATATTTTTCTGCAGGCAAACTCAGAAAGTAAACCAGTGAAAGGTCTAAAAAGCATCTAGATCATACTTTACAAGGATGAATCTTAGATTTCCAAGTCACTTTTCTAGGTCGACAGAAAGAATATAAACGAGAAGAAAGAACATCCATTTATTTAGCATAGAGCTGTAGATGCATATTTCCTCTTAATCTGTGCATAAATATATTCTTTTAATGATAAAATGTTTTTGTCTTCTCTACAGTCATAAGACTATCAAAGACACTATGGTAAAGGGCAAAGCTGAGAACTCAGGTCATACCCCACCTCTCCCATCAGAACCCGTGGGGAGTGCTCAGCTGCTCTTTGATTCTCTTTTTGTGCCTTCTGAGTTAGAGATGATTATTTTTACTTTTATTTTTGTAAATGTAGTACAGGTGTTAAGGGAATTATAGATAGACAAAATGATGACTTAAAGATACTTCAGGGCAGGGGAAGAGGAAAGATGAGATGAAAGAAGGGAGAGGATCCATGTGGGAGGGTATATTTGCTTGTTTTAGCTGAAACTGTAGGCTCATCTGTCTTCGTATCCTCAGAATTTCTTTGTGTGAATTAGTTCAAAGGACTTCAGGAACTGTTAAGAAACTTCATTAAATCTGCTACAACTCCGAGTATCTCTGTGCTATATAAATGAACTCTGTTAAAGTGGAAATTCTCTTTCAGCTGGTGAGAGTTAATCTGAGATATTAAAACCAATGGATGCAATAGAAAAAAAGATAGCCAAGCCCAAATGGGTGAGGTTCTTTTAAAGCTGAATTAGCTCATAGTAGTAATTTAAACCTCTTTATGAGTTATTTTTTCAGCTAATTACTACACTTTATTTAACAGTGAAGCTAGTAAGAGAAATGGGCTGGATATTTACATTCATAGTGTACTTGCTGCTGTTCTACAGTCTCTAAAGTCACCATATTTTGTTGGTTGTTCTGCTTTGGGAAACCCTGTAGCTGAGTTAGATCACAGGCATATTTGTAACTTTGGTGCTATATTATTGCAAAACAATAAGTTTTTAGCAGTATTCTATTGAATTAGAGAAATGAAGTGTAGTCTCCATCCTTAGATGTACTCAAAAGCTGTCTGTACATGTTCCTGGGCAGTCAGCCCTGCATGAATAGAGGACTTGAATGGGATTGCCCAGAAGTTCCTTCCAACCTCAGCCAGCCTGTCATTCTGTGAATGTGCAAACATTCCAAAAAATCTGTGAAAATATACTTCTTCAGGTCTACGAATGGCTTGATCATTTTTCAGAAATAGCATTTGAAACAATTCTCATACTCCTCTTCCTCCATGCCTTAAGCTGTTACAAAGACTTGCCTGTGAGGCTTAGAAACTGTTCTTGATCTTAACTGCAGGTGTTATTTGCACTGGATTTGTCAGCCAGGGGCTTGTACTGTAAAGGAAGAGAGCACTTAGGAAAGGCTTATAAACTTTATCTTTCAAGTATACACTAAAACTGAGATTCAGCTGAAGACATGGGGACATCTAAATTTCAAGAAAGCTGGCTCTGTGGCTTCCCACAAAGCTGTCTAACTTTATGAGGTATCCACTGCTCCCTTAAATTATGTGCCCACAGGTAGGTATGTAATGCCATTTAATGTGCCTTATGGTAGGGCTGGCAGATATGACTGAGAATTTATAAAATAAATTATAGATCTTATAAAAGATCTCTTTCTCTCTGCACTGGAAGCTGAAGTCTTAAGTAGCAGATAACATGTTTATGCAACTGCATCCTATCTGTTATTCACCTGATTCCCCTTTAATGGTTTATGGACTGGCTCTCATCCAGCTGCAATGGGAGTCTGAACACTCAGCTCACTGAGTTTCATTTTCTACTGAAACTCAGTAGAGTTTGTTTGTGGGCACTTAAATGTAGGCATCTTTTTAACTTCGTTAAATCCTGCTCTAGAATCCAATTGCTTAGTGTGAAAACGATAAGGTCTCTGAAAATCTGAATGCTTATTTACAGAGTGAAAAGCTGTTAAGGGCAGTGGACCTTTGGACCCAGGGGAATTTTCCTCCCACGCCGCTGGAGTGAATACTCCTGTGGCTCCCTGTTTGAAGTCCACCCAGCAGCAAGGCCAAGTATGTGTCATCAGTACATACATACATGCACACTCAGTTGCTACCTGAACAAAGACACAGCAAGCAGATGAATTTGTGAATTGCAAATCATAGGAAATAATGAGATACTTTTATGGACCTCATGACGAGAGTATGTGAGTTTTTAAATTCTTAAAACCCTTAATTACCACTGTTAGAGTAAGACAGTAAGACATGTCACTGTTCCCATATAATAGATAAGAAAGCCTCCTACACAGTGGTATACAGTTAATCACTAGTGATTAACTTCTAGTGGCTACCTACAAGTAAAAAAAAATCTCTTTAACAACAGGAAGTCTTGGTTTCTTAAACTGTGGATCATCTTTTAGGTTTAGCAACTTGTTGAAGAAAAAGAGATTGCTACATTGCTTGGTGATACAAGTCACTGCAACGTGCTTAATCATCTAAAGAAAGTAGTATTGTAAGAGTTAGAAAAGTGTACTGAATATAGTAAACTTGAGGGTTTTGGACTATACTAAGTTTCATTGTTGTTTATTTCATTATAGTAAAGCTTTGGCATATAGGCAACAAATTATAAAATTATTTTCTTCTTTGCAAAGGCACTAGATGTTTAATAAGAGAAGCTTTTTTTCTAAAATGGAGATTACGCCATGTGGAAGTGTATTGCTGCAGAAGTTGTAAGAGTCTAATGAAGGTTGCACATGGCAGCGATAAGAATTGCATAACCAATGGTAATTTATATTTTCAGGTACTGGATACTATGAAGGATGTCCTGTGTGATATTAGAACTATGATAAATGAGAGAAAGATATTATGCATTCCTGGGTGCTCATCCACATGGGCACAAATGACACTGCCAGGGAAGACCCTGAGGCTAGCAAGAGCGACTAGAGGGCTCTGGGGACAGTGGTGAACAGCATGGGAGTCCAGATTTTTATCCTTCTAGTGAAGGGGAAACTTCTGCTTGGGCAGGAGTAGATGTGCATTTCATGAGATCCCAGGTTTGTCTGAGATTTGGTGGGGCCCCTCGTGTGCCTGGTATGCTGAGATGGATGGAAAGAATGTCTTTAAGAAAGGCACGGGTAAAGAGAAAGGGAATTGTTGCTGATGTAAAGGAGCAGCTTGAATGTGTGAAGCTCTTCTGTGGTATGGGCAGCAGTGTAGTTGAGAGCTTGCATGTCAGGGTCAGAGGAGAGGCCAGTAAACATTACATTGTGGCAGAAGCATGCTACAAACACTCTGAATGTGAGGGAAGAAGTAGACAGCCTTCCTTATAAAGTTGACCAAAATCTTTGTATTACAGACTCTGCTTCTCATAGGGTATTTAAACCACCCTGACACCTGACAAAAGGGCAGCACAGCAGGACACATCCTCAGAAAACTCTGGAGGTTGTCATGTACAACTTCATGATACAAATGTTGTGTGTGACAAGCAGAGGTGAGGTTTTCCTGGACATTCATGGCTTCTGAAGAGATTGCTGGGGATGTGGCAGTCAATGACAGGCAGGCTTGGTCAGTGACCATGACATTGCAGAGCTCAGGATCCTGAGGGGATTCCTGAGGAAGGCAAGAAACAGAACTCAGACCCCAAATTTCAAGAATGTAGACTTCAGTTTAGTCAGAGGACTGGGAAGTAAAATCTAATGGAAGCAGGTATTGAAGGGCAAAGGAACTCATGAAAGTTAGTAGATCTTTAAGATCAGTCTCCTTAAAACAAAACAATGATCCATCCTAGTACTCACAAAAATTAATATATATATCAGGAGCCTGTCTTGGTTAAAAAAGGGCCTGGCTGGGGTCCAGTGCAAAAAGAACATTTATAGAAGTAGAAGTGAGAGCAGGCTAAGGAGGAATTTAGAAACATTGCTTGGGTAGGTACAGATGGTGTTAGGTAGGTCAAACAGTGGAAGAAGATAAAGTCAGTGATCTGAGTAATCTCAATATATACAGATCCAGAGGACTATAAGGGATGCATCTGTGAGTACTCAGAGATTTGGCCAATGTCATATGAGGTAAGTCTTTGGTGTCCTTGAAAGATTCTGGAGATTGGAGGAGTTCCCTGATGACTGGGGAAAGGAAAATGCTACAACCATCTTCAGAAAGAACCAAAAATGATACCAGTAAACAAAAGGCAGGTCAACCTCACCGTCATTCCTGGAAAAATCATGGAATGAGTCCTGTTATAAACCATTTCTAGACAAATTAAGAGGAAGGTGGTGAATGAAAATATCCAGTATAGATGTATAACATGTAGGTTATGCTTTGATCAATTGGATTGCCCTTATGCTATTTAATAAGTTTATCAAGGATCTGGAGGAGAAGGACCCTCAAGTTTCTGCAGGATTCCAAAGTGACAGATGAGGTCAATGTGCTCTGTGGTAGGGCTGGCATTCAAGGAGATGTAGACAGGCTGCAGGAATGGGCAGACATGAATCCATTTAAATTCAGGAGGGATTTGTGCAAAGACCTTCACTTTAGATGGTCAACAGTATATTGGGCTGTATTGTAGCCAAGAAATTGAGGGAACTGTTTATTCCTTTGTACTCAGCATTTGTAATGTTGCATCTGGAGTGCGGTGGCCAGGTTTGGGTTCCTCTGCATAAGAAAGAGATTGACAAACTGGAATTAGTCCAGTGAAGTGTTGCCCAGACTGTTAGGAAATTGGACTAACTGTCCTCTGAGGAGAGGCTGAGAGAAAGATTTGTTCAGCTTTATGTAGAGAAAGTTCATGATGAATGTTATCACCATCTTCGAGTTCCTAGTGGGAGGAGACAGAAAAAATAGAGCCTTACTCCTCTCCAAGGTGCACAGTGAAAGGATGAGAGGCAATTGAGGCAAGTTGCAACAAAAGAAATTCTGATTAGACTTAAGGTTGCCAAGAGAGAGTTAAATCTCTGTCCTTGGAAATACTAAATTTGACTGGAAGTTGCTCTGAGCAACCTAACATATGCTGGCCTTGTTTTGAGAAACAGGTTGGTCCAGGTGACCTCCAAAGGTCACTTTTTACCCATTCTAAAATTGGTTTTGGGCTAAAATGAAAATTTAAGCCTTTGGGATATATAACTGGTTTTGTGCCACTATGAGCAAGGAGCTATTTCTAGTGTCAAGAGTATAAAGCCTCTAAGTACATATCAGAAGAGAAGGGTAAACTTTCTTAGTCCTGAACAGATATACTTTCTGGGATAAAGACTGTTGTTTACTTTACCTGAAATGAGCAGTATTCAGAGCCCATTCTACTTTTTTCTCTTTAATTCCATCACAGAGACTGTTGGTAGCTCATGCCAGAAAACCTAGTTAATGTATATTTAACATGGTATACAACACGTCACTCAATAGATGGTAAGCAATGGGCAGTACCCACTGGAACTGTGTGCTCTGCATTCCTGTTATCATTCTACTTGTGAGCTCCTACAGAAGGACACAGGTGCTTAACTTTAATCTCTTATCCTTGGAAATGGTAACCTTGGCCAATATGTAGGGGTTTTAGTTAAAATCTATGTAATACAAAAGAGTTATATTTGATAGCCCTAGTGAATCTTAATATCCACTCCCCTCTACCCTGTCCCCCCTGCCAATTCATTTAGAAGGAAAAATTATGTAACATTATGTTTAAAGTAAACCTGTTCTCTGTAGCCTAGGCAGGACCTGAACATACAATCTAAATACGTACTTCACTAGCTAGACTTTCCTCTGTTTAGGCTATGAAGTTTTTCCTACTGTGTTCTCAGCATGAGAGAGATAACTGCTAGGGGAATTAGACCTTTCAACACTCTAATCTTACCAGTTAAAATCCTAAGAGAAAGATCCTGAGGGTCTCACTGTTATGTTCACTGGTGCAAACCCAATTCTTTATTTTAATGTGATTTATCAGAACTTGCTGCTCAAATTTTTCCCTAGGTTCTTCCTTGGGTTTGCTCTTAAATTGTAATAATTACACATATGACTCTTTCACCATATAAGAAAATAAAAATTGAACTCTTTGTGGTGATATGTCTACCACTATTAGTTGGACTCAACTGCTGCAGGTGAATAAACTCATATTAAAGAAATCAACAGGATAACATCAGGACAGAACTACAATATTTCTGTTGCATGTTGTTTAGGATACAGCCTTTGAGATTAGTGGCTATTTTGTCCCATTCTTCACTCTAAGATGCAAATGATTATTTGTGTAGTAGAAATACTGATTGCAAATAACGCTTAACATTGTGACTAATCTATACTATGCTCATATTGTGAGCATTTCAGTATTGCTGTGCTGTACTCAGTTGCCAGACCTTGTTTTGTTTAAG
The DNA here is from genome assembly GCA_034509425.1 of Eopsaltria australis. Classification (NCBI taxonomy): domain Eukaryota; kingdom Metazoa; phylum Chordata; class Aves; order Passeriformes; family Petroicidae; genus Eopsaltria; species Eopsaltria australis. The sequence continues at coordinate 518,522 of JAVTVJ010000425.1, forward strand.
TAAGAAAATGTGGTTGTGAGATTGCTGGGAGAACTTAGCCAGGTGTCCATGCACTGGCTATTCAGTAGGGTAAAGTGCATGTACTAATCCTGTTTCGCTTAGACTGATGATAATGAGGCTAAATATCTGCAGAGGCTTCTCAGAAGTGATTAGTTTAATCTTAGAAAGGATGCTATAACAGTAATGCTATTATATCAGAGTGCATGGTATCCCAAAACCCCAGACATTCAGATACTCTGGTATACTTCAAATAATTCTGCCCAAGATGTTTTATATTACCTGGGAATTTTTATGCTTTATTCAGTTTTGAGTTAAGTCGTTGTTTTTTCTTAAACAGGTGAGTTTTGAAGGATTTTTGAAACAGGGTAGATCACTATTCCACTAGTTTCTCAACCTGCATTTACAAAGTAATGGAATAGAGAATTCTATGCAGAAAGAGAAGAGTTATATATATTTGAATAGAAGAGCAAAACCACAATGCTTTGCAAGGTACCTTGTTATCATCATTTACTGATTGTTTTGGTGACTAGTAATTCAGGTGAGACTGAAGAGCAGTCATGATCTTGAAGAACATTTGCTGTGCAGTATTTAGGCAAACTTTGGTTGGTATGTAGATGAGTGCAGTTTTGACACAGAATTAGAACTTGTGAGACAAGCCTTGCTGGTGAGAGCTATTATTACAAGGCATTGCTCATTCTGTATAGCAGATGGACTGAACTGCTGGATGCATCTTAGCCATCTCTTTTAAACTCCACAGTCTCTGTATCTCTGAAATGAGGCAGATAAATGTGATAGGGGCACTGAAACATTTAGCTAATTATTTGTACAAGTTAGAATATAAAATTATTAATGTGTAGAGTTCTAGAAATATGTTTATGCAAATTCTACCTTCTCTTCTAGATTTCTCTATCTTCTTTTGTGGTACTGATCATTACAGTCTCTAGTAATTGCTAACAATTAACACAACTTCTACCTCCATCACTTTTGTCTGGGCACAGTGCCAGACATATTAGTAAGATATAAATTTTCTCCCATTTTGTTAGTTCATGAAAGGTGTTACTGACCTCTTCCTTTCTTCTGATGATCTTAGCATTACTTCTCCAACTTCTATTCATTAAATGTTTTTTTCTCAATGAAAATGTAAAGAGCACATCTATACTAAGTAGCCTGCTGATGAGAAAATTGGATGTCTTCAATGTTGTTAATCAGTAAATTAACTTCAAGCACTCATTTTAGTGCTGCAGATACACTCTTAACTGAGATTCCCTTGCCCCAGATCAGATTCAGCACTGGCAAAAGATGAACTAGTGTCCTTGTGCTGCTTCTGCATACTCAGCTCTGACTTGGACTGGCTCCTTTGGAGATCTGATGCATCTAGTTTGTATTCCAAACTGGTCAGGCCCTGATGAAGGTACTGCATTACTGATAAAGAATAGTGTTTAGTCTGAATGAAGTTACATCATTTCAAACATACTGTGCCTTTGTTTTGCAGGGATAAAGATGCCATGTATGGCCTCAATGTAAAATATATAAATGTTTGTGATTGTGCTGATGTATTTTGGATTCAAATAGATACAATGAAAATTCTACAAAAACTGTGAACAGGTCCTCAAAGGGTAGTTTGATTTTCTGCTATTCATGATAATCCTTTTTGCATTACCTAGTATCAAAGAAAAGGCAATTTGCTTCTGTACCTCTGCCTCTAATTTTGCAGAAAGAACTCTAATTTGCATGCATTTTAAAAAAGACTGTTTTATCTCTGAAAGGGTTTTAATCATATTTTTCTGTGCTAGAGATTAAGCAATTTTTTTCATAAGGGTTTTTATCCTGGTGCCAATGAGCTGTTTCTTGCAACTTAGATATTACGATTTTTGAGAAATGGGCTGATTCATTTGATAACTTTTCTTTCCTTGCTACAACAGAATCTTATGACTCATTAGTTTGTGAGCTTCATTGGTACCACCAAAATGAGAGAGTTCTTGTAACTTTTGGACAGACCGTAAAGTATATAGGGAGAAAGATGTGGAAATCATAGGGTGTAGGGAAAATAGGCCTGCAGCAGGACTTCTGGGACAGATAACTATTGATTTCATGCTGTTTCATAAGAGAAGGTAAATGTCACAGAACTGTGAAAAGAGATTGTTCCCACAAAAATCCCTAAGATATTTGAAATCATAATCATTTTTAAGATGAAATCCTTGGCTCCAGTGAAGCCAATAATGAACTTCCCACTGAAGGTCATTTCTCATCCTTTGTCTCTTTTTGAGCTCAGCTTACTTCCTTAGGCATTATGTCTCTTCCTCCTATCTTCTGTCTCAGTGAAACAGAACCAGTATATATAGTTTTAAACAGTAAGCATCAGCAGAACTCCTGTTTCCCCACTTTTAATTGTTTTATTGAGAGAATTTATTGTGTTTTGATCTTGCTTGTTTTGTCTGTGTCTATACTCAATATATGCCATCTGATTTGAGACATAACTCCTTTGTCTGAGTCAGAAGCACTAGTTACTTATTTGGCTTTGAATTAAGAAATATAGGGAGGTTGTTTGTTTAGAAAACTTTCATTTGGGAACATTATAAACTTTCAGACTGCCCAACTAAAGACAGAAATACCACAAAATATTCAATATTTAATAGTATGAATGCTCACATTAGTATCAGAAAACCAAATGTTTTCACTGATTAAATCTATCTTTCCCCATCTTTGTTTTGCACTTATCTTCTTCCATGCAGCAGCACTTCTCATACCTATTCATAATTACATATATGATGCTCACTTGTGCGGGGATGTGTATTTGTTTCCTTCTAACCCCCTTAACTTAACTTTGTCTTTCCTTCACATGTCAAGGGAATCCACCTGTGTTGTGTGTTGCCTCTTCCACAGGCCTTTCTGATGTCTTTACCTAGAACACCATGTGAAAAGGCAGCCACTTACACTCATGTCATGCTACTCCACGTAGAGTTTTCCCTCTGTGCTTTATCATGTTCTCTGCCAAGCTGTTTTGATGTGTAACTTCTAGCCATCAAGAGAAAAGTAGAAAGTCCCCAACTGCTACTAGTTTCATCATTTACTGTGAACCAGTACTAGAAAAATGATCTCTGATTGCTATACAAGACTGTCCTGGTTTGAAGGACAGGTGTCTGTTAAGGAAGGCAGGAGCCTCCCTTGGAATGGGAAACTGTAACCCCTCTCCCTCCGAATTATTATAAATTTGAAATCAAGAGGCTCTCAGGCAAAGGTATGGGAAAAGGAATAACAGTTCTTTACTAATATCTAGAACAAAGCTAACAAATAACAACAGCTATGGCATTAACCAACAAACAGAACCAGAAACCCAGTGGCAGCCTGCTTGGCTTCAGGCACCTTTTCCTTTGGTGCAGTTCCAGTCACAGCCTGAAGGGGGCGCTCTGGGTGTGTTGATTCCCCGGTGGCTGCAGGGGGCGCTCTGGCGTGAGCTCAGGTAGCACACAGCAATGGCGGCTGCCCGAGGCAGGGAGGGATGGAGGAAAGCCTTTGTTCCACAGACCCTTGGGGGCGGCTGGTGTCGGTGCTGCAGCAGGATCCCCGGACACAGGGAGCTGGGACAGCAGGAGGTCTCGGCGTGGAGGTGGGGGGGAGCCCAGTTACAATGTAGCGAAAAACTCGGAGCGGCGTGGAGGAGCGGGGGAGAGGCAGGCTGGTGGTAGGCAGCTCGTCTTCCGATGGGGGTAGAGAAAAAAAACTCACAGCAGACAGACCGGCAGCTCCGTGCTGGCTTCTCAAGGGCCGTGGGTTCAGCAGACAGCAGCTCCAACCGTCCAGCTCCGAGGGTCCCAAGCAAGAGAGTGCCCTCCCCCCTGCCCTTGCTTTTTCAGTCTCCAAAATCTCTCGTTGTCAGGCCCTGCTTCCATGAGAGGGATTCTGCCCCACCCTGCCAAGGAGAAAGGCCCTAGCCTTGTGCTTTGTTCTCTTAAGTACTCAGCCATTAGCTCAGTCATTAGTCCCTTAGCAACCTATGGGAGAAAAATTCCTGAGGAAAAACTAAATCCAAACTCCAACAAAGAGCATTATAAATATTTTTACAGCATCCTTATGTAGGTCATTTTGGGATCTCATTTGCATACAGCTGTGTCTGAAGCAAAGTACTAATGGAGCTAAAGAAGGAGACAAGCAAGAGTACCAAAAGCTGTCACATCCTCATTGCTAAAACAAATTATATTTGTAAAGATCTAGTTGCTTAACAAACACATTTGAATATGCCAAATGCAGCCACAATTTAGTAAGATCTCTAGGAAGGATTTGGTAAAAACTTGGCTCTGTCAATGAGGCAGGAACGCTAGTGGCGAAGACATAGAAAGGCTGAGGCACTTAGTGGCTTTTATGGATTGGGTTTGTCCCAGGTCTCTAAGGGAAAGCATGAGCTGCAGCAGAGTGAGAGACTTAGAGAGCACTTAAACCAGTTGGATATGCAGAAGCTTATGGCACTAAATGGGATGGCTCAAAGGGTGATGAGGGAGCTGATGCTGCTGCAAAGTCAGTCATCTTCAGAAAGTCACTGGGAAAGTTCCCAAATGACCAGGAAAAAAAGCAAGAACTGTACCCATCTTCAAAAAGGAGATCCAGAGAACTACCAGGCAGTTCTACAAATGTGGCCAGCACCCTTCCTGGGAAAGTTACAGAGCAAATCCTCTTTGAAGCCATGTCCAAGCAGACAAAGGACAGGAAGGTTATTAAAAACAGACAGCATGTGTTTAACCCCAGGCAAATCACTCCATCAGGCTTTCAGCATGATCAACTATTACATCCTTATAGCCAAATTGGGGGATGAAAAATAGCCTGAACTATTGGGCTCAAACCGGCTGTGGTTATTTGCATCACATCCAACTGCTGGCATGTTACTATTTGTATCTTTCTGACTAATGATATGCAACGTGTCTGCTACTGATGTGAGCAAGGCATGGAATACACCCTCAGCAAATCTCAGCTTGGAGAACGGTAGATACACTGAAGAGCAGGGCCACTGACAGGGGGGAGGATGGGCTGGCAGGAACGTCTTGAAGCTGAAGAATGGCAAGTGGAGAGTCATATCTGGGAAGGAGTAACTCTATATACCAGGATAGGTTGTCCCAAAAGTAGCTTTGCAGCAAACATCCAGCATTCCAGCAGTATGCAGTTGTGATGAAGAATGCCAGAGCCAGACTGACCTCTGCTACCTCAAGTGTGGCCGGAAGGTTGGAGAAGGTGATTCTTCTCAATATATTCAGCAGTTGTGAAACTGCATTAGAAGTACAGCGTCCAGTTTGGGGCTGTCCAGTCCTGAAATCACACTGACATAGTGGAGAGAGTCATTACAATGGTACTCCAGTACTGAAACACAAAGCCAGAGAAGCTGTAAAATCTCCATCCACAGGGACATTCAAAACTCTGCTGTTCAGGGCACGGAGCAATCCGACCACATAGGCTCTACACTGAAGGGGTTGCTTGAGGGGAGGTGTCCTGCAGGCGTATCTTCCAGTCCCCAGTCCCTCTTACTTCTTGCTTTAGGCGAGCGAAGGTCCTTCAAGATTTGGCTGCTCGCGAGCACGTCCTTGGCCACAGAGGGAAGGAGAATGGGAGCAGCACCCGCGGGGGTGGCCGCGGGTCCCTGAAGATGCGGCGGGTGCGCGGGGCGGGGGCGGCGGTGCCTTTAAAGGCCGGGGCGCGGGGCGGGCCCGGAGCGAGGGGCGAGCTGCCCGCCCCGAGCATGCGCTGCGCTGCGCTGCGCTGCGCGGGGCGGTGGAGCGCGGCGGGCGGCACCGCCGCACTCCCCCGGCAGCCGCGGCGGCAGCCAGCGAGCCCTAGCCCGGCCCCGGCGCTGCCGCCGCGCGGGGCCGTGCTGGCGCCCGCGGAGCCCTGAGCGCTCGAGGGGGAGCAGGGCTGCGAGCCGCCCCCCAGCCCGGTCTGCGCCCGACGGGAGAGGCGGCGAGCCGCGGCGGCCATGGGCAACGAGGCGAGCCTGGAAGGAGGCGAAGGCATGGGCGCCTTCCCCGAAGGGGCGGCGGCAGCCGGGAATGGCGGCGGCTCCGCGGCCCCCTTGCAGAGCCTGGTCCTGGCCGGGGTGGAGGCGGACCTGAGCCAGCTGAGCGAGGAGGAGAGGAGGCAGATCGCCGCTGTCATGTCAAGGGCGCAGGGGCTGCCCAGAGGGAACCTCGCCGGCGCGGAGTCGCCTCCCATGCAAAGGCATGCACGGAAAAATCTCCCTTCTTCCGCTCCTCCCTTCCCCCTTCTCCGTCTCCTCGCGGTGGGGCGGGAGGCGAGTCGCAATACGATCTGGGCCCGCTGCACCCGGAGCCGGCGTTCCATTTTGCTGGCAGAGGGAGGGAAGGAAGGGGTGGCTGCACGGCCGCGGGCACCAGGACGGAGCCTGCACCCTCCGGCTTTTCCCACTCTGGGGGTCTCCGGTAATAACGGCGGTCCCCGATTCCGTGGGCTGCGCCCTCCTTTCCTCCCTTGCACTCATCTGGAGCACGGGCAGTTTCTGTGTCGGGGCGGGGAGAGATGTGCAGACACCGTTCTGGTTTTCTTTGTGCGGGTGTGTGCTTTACGGAGCTGGATGCCCCACAGCTCTGGTAGTAGCCAGGAAAGCTCTCCCCGGAACGGATGGGTTCTGTAAGCGTCTGGAAAGGGGATCTTGTTGAATCTTTCAAAGCTTTTGGACATTCTGAACCTCTACAACTATCATTTGGCTTCATTAAATAGTCATGGATTGAGGAGGTCTGTTTCAGCCTATTTTTTCACCCTTATTTTTCTTCTCATTTTTTCTTTTTTGCCTTTATTAGTTGAAAGGGGAGAGGCCAAATTATAGATTAAATTGGTTGCCACGGTATTCAGTGTTCTGTAGAGTCATGACTTTACCTCACTGTGCTCCTGCGAAGGCTGGGATCATTTCCTTCCTCGTTCTTTCCCTGCCTCTCAGCGAATTCAAAGCCCGGCGTGCAACAAGCCCGCTCCCCGCCCGGCTTCTCGGGGCTGCCACTGTCCGTGGTCCTGCACCCCCGGCCCTGCCCGGCCCCGTGTCGCTGTCCCCGGTCCTGAACCCCTCCCGCCCCTGCCCGTCATCCGAGGCCGGCGCCTCTGTTGCTCTCTGACTCCGGGGCTGGGTGTGTTGTTTGTCTTGAAGGAGGAAGCTGAAAGGAGCCTCCTCGACTGTTTCACGGTGCATTGACCTCACCCCACATAAATGCATATTCAGTTTATATAATATCAGGTTTATATAAGTGAATTCTAGAAGAGAGGCAAGGAGGGTGGGACTAAATTAATTTTTGGGCATATTACTGGAGTCACTGGGATTGTACCTGAGATGATGGTCTCAATTTCTTAAAAATGGAAGTCAAATCTTCCTATTTCATGTCTGCTTAATAATTGATCAGGCATTATCACTGTATAAAATAAAATTTTCCATTCTATTTGGGTCTCTGCATAGCTTCTATAGGTGTTAACGAGGAAAATAAATATTCTTTAGTTCCATGAAACTAAACTCAAATTTCCCTTTTGCATAACAGTCTATGAACAAAGACACAAGTACTTTGAAACTTACTTTTTACTGGAACATTAGCATGAAAAAATAAATTTTCTTGGAAATCTTTAGAATAGGCTGAACTAAATGCAGTGTGAATATCTCTGCATTTATAAATGACTGCTTTCCTACAAACATTTATATCAGAAGCTACTTTGATCTTGTTAGCATACCATATTTCCACCCTCCATTTAAAGTAAAAACTCTCTAAATTTGTGAATTGCAGCCGTTTACCTTACGTCAGAATGCCAGCTTTGACTATTATAGCAGTTCCCATCATAGTATCTTCATGCCTGTCCCACTGTAATGAAGTTACTACTTGTCTTGTCTCTTGGTTTGTGGCTTTATTTGCTCCTCTTGCTGTTTGCTTTCTTTGCTGTTGGGATCTACCAAGAATGTTAGTGGTAATTATCAAGAACCTGATCCAAGCATAACCCTTGGAGTAAGACTCTTCTAAGGATTAAGGATCACCCTCTTCCAGACTAAAATTGGAACTAGTTTTGTTTTTTGTTTTTGTTTTTTTTTTTTCCCCAGTCCAAATGCTTACCAATAGAGTGTGACCAAAAGAGGAATTCTGGCTTTCCGTTCATACAGCTTTTGCATTTTGGCAGTGTCCTTGTTGTAGTGTGTGTTAGTTTTTAACATGTTAAATGGATTTTTCCTTCATGACTTCCATTGTAACATTAGAGTCTAATAATTATTTCCTATTCTAAATGCTCTCATTCCTGCTCCAAAAATAACCCTAAAGTGTACAGATTCCTCTTGGTTGATGGTATCCTGAGGTAACAATTTTTGCAAATACAGCTTTTTAATAGTAAATAATGTATGTGCCAGGTAACATAGTTGCACTTTTACCACCTTAAAATGAATGCTGTACATTCTATAACTTCTGTAGGCTTTGAGCTTTTAAGTTTTTTGAATTTCAATATAAGCATTTAGATCGAGAGCACCTAAAGTGAACTGTCTAATTCAAATGTCCCTACTAATATTATTATATTTTTTAAAGGAACATTTCATTCTCAAGGTTCCAGCGAGATGTTTAGGATCTGTGGAAATCTTTCTATCCTATTTCAATTACCTGTCTTCAAAAAATTCATGGTTGGGAAATTTATCTGAAACAAATACATTCAATTTGTAAGCGAGTTCCATTTGTTCTAGCTTCATCAAATAACTCTGCAACTGTGCCAGTGTTCACTTCCTGAGAAATTATTCTATATTTGAAAGGATTAGATGGCCAACTCAATATATGGCCATGTAATACAGCTGCTTGGGGTTTTTTTGGTTGGTTGGTTGTTTTTTTTTTCCCCACTTCAATCAGTTGGTCACAATAGATATCAATAAAAATTTTTGCTGCATTTTGATAAGAAATGCTAAGAAATATTGCAAAGCGTCATACATTTATGGTATATTTTCCAGAAGAAATATTTATTTTTTAAAAAGTTAGCAACTGGAGCATGGATAGGTTCATACATATTTTGTCTGTTGATATGAAAAAATCTAACTACCTTTGAGTTGCATTGTTACTGCATTTGTCTTTGAAACTATTTATACTGATGAACAGGGAGAAGGCATGCCTTCTTTATAGGTGTTTGTAGTCATGGAATTGAAGAACTAAATCAATGGTCTATTTGTTAAATCTCTGCTTACTCCAAAGTAAGCTTTGATTTGGCTGTAATATGTAAATGAATAGAGATGAGTTCCATGAATCAAGACCAAAGTGAAACATAGCAGCACAAAGAAAAGCATTCTGTGAGGAAGAACTGAATTATTTTGTTTGTTGGGTCTGAAGGCTTTAAAACAGTTGTGGGTTTTTCATGATTCAAAAGGTTTGAAAGTTAGAAAACTCTTGTCAAACAAATACAAGATTTAGTTTGAGGATTCTGATTCTCCAGTTCAATTAAGATTTTTCAATACCTTTCTGTAGTTGATTGTAAAATGGTTGTAGAAAAGACAACTTCAACTCTCAGGTACCTCAAACTAAGTGGAGCAAGTCCTGGCTTTTGACAGAAGTAACATTTCTCAAGAAGCTTGTCTTTTCAAGGCTTTTTCTTCCACTAGTTAACCACGCTCTGTCTCCATTGCTTAGGAACATTGTTATGTACAAAGGCAAGACAAGTCAGGTGTTCAGAATACACCAGTAGCCTTGAAGAGAATCACCTGAGTTTATTTCCTGGATTCATGGGTTTTAATCTCCTTTCAGCGCCTGATATCTGATCAGGTGGAAATTTATGGAACACATTATTTGATAAAAATGCAAGCTGAAACAGAATTCTACTCCAATAGGGATCCACAGGTTTTTTTCTTGCTAATTTCCAAGTTAAATCTGTGAAAACAGTTGGGTTTATTTTGCTTGGGTTTTTGTTTGGGGTTCCCCCAAGGCCCCCGCCCCCTTCCCCCTACTGTTCTACCTTCACACTGTAAGGTTTGGGTATGGAACCCTATTTTTAGACCTGAATTTCAATAGCACTGTTGATTTCCCCCCTTTTCACTTTTTCACTCATCATTGTTGAATGAAGCTTTCCAAGAGTTTGAACATTTACAAACATGAATGCTGGAATTGTATCAGGCTGCTGCTAATAGACTAGTTGAAATGTTTTCATATGGTAAGCAGTGCCTCTTCAGATAAACCTAGAGACCTAGAGTGCTTATCTAAGTAACAAGAAACAGAACTGCAGGTAGACCTATCTAGTTGCTAATCAGAATATAAAACTGCACTTTTAACAAGCAAAAATGCCAAATATTTGAAAGATTTAGATTATCATTGGGCTTTTCTGAACTATCCTCCTTATGAGTTAATCAATGTTCAGTGACGCCAGTGGAAAAACACCGCTCACTTCAGTGGGTTGCACATTAAGGTCGTAAACTTCCAAGTATTGCAGTCAATATGTACAGAAGAATGGGAAAGGATAAATGGAATTGTGAAAGGCTGGAAATAGTTTGTCCTTAACAAGTATTACTTGAGGAAATTTTTAATTAACAGAAAAAGTCAGATACAAGATTACGAGAAATCCCATGTTGTGAGAATTACACATAGAGTAATGTCTGCCACTTAGGTTTGTCTTTTTGTATTGCCATTCCTAGCCATGTAATGGAAATGAAATATTAATCAGAAATATTGCTAAACTCACAGTGACATTAACAATGTAAAATACATTTTTTAATGTGGCTACTGTAGATGGTTCTGCAGACTTCTGACAAAACTCTTTAAATTGTGCATTTATTTATTTATTAGTCAAGGAATGCAGTAAAATCTAATAAGTGATTGTTTATTTTGCTTATGAATACCCAAGAAGAAATGACACATCTGGCAAACTAAGATCACAGTTGACTGGTTCTCTCAAAGTGAAAAGTGAAAATTTATTTGCAACATTTCTGTGACACTGAAGAAGACACCATATCTTCCATCAGAAGCTCAGTGATAGCACTGAATAAAATATTTTATTTCATCCCTGAGCATTAGCAGCAAATACGATATTATTTCCCCAGCTACAGCCAAGTATAGCAAGAAGTAAAATACTGTGCCACATATGAAGCCATGGTCTTGATTTGGGTTCCTGCATTCTCAGTTTTGTTTTCTTCTGTATGAACATATAGCAAAATATTGGTGCATGGATTTTTCCCAATTCTCTAATGTAATGCGGTTTTGGTTTTTTTTAATACTGGTCAGTGTGAATTGTAGAGATAATGCTGAGAAGGAGTATGGTAACTGTTTGCAAAGAAGAAAAGAAAGGTTCAGGGATAACTGTGAACTTGTCGCAGTAGAGACGGACACACGACACGCGAGTAGTCCAAGGACAAAGAAGAAGTAGTACTTTATTCGTCTATGCTAACATCTTTATACTCTTTTTCCCAGCTACTGTGATATGCTACTATTGGATGTGTGACAAACAACACCAAGGTTGTCTATATAACAAGAACTTTTCTCAGCACATCCTAACAAGCTACACAAGCAGTTAACTATACACTATAAGTCCTCCACCACATTCTTGATGCTCTTCAGCAAGGCCATCTCTTGGTCGGGTGCAAACATCTTCCTTGATTATTTTCTTGGCTGTCCTTCACTGTGACTGCAGGTGTTCATACCATTGCTTTCTCACAGGGCTTTCTCACGGGTAAATTCTGATCGCTTTCAAGTCCATGTCTGAGAGGCTTTCAGGCCTGCTGTTAGCCTCATCTATCCCCACATGAACTGACATCTCTTTTATCTGATGGAGAACTCTTCTGATTTTTGAGTGGATAGGTGCCAAAATAAATACTTTACAAATAAGCATTTACTCCTTAACATACATGAATTTTAGGAGTTTCAATCCCTGCTGCATATTAAATTGGAAATATATCCAAATTTTGTACAAGTAGCCAGAATACAAGTACATAAGCATTTTACATTGTACATTATTTTTTTTTGTATGGCTGTACTTTGATCTGCTAAATTTGACACCTCTGTTTCTTTTAGTCTTCTGTCTTCCTGTTTTTATATCCCAAGGAGTAGGGTGGAGAGTTAATAATTTGGATATAGTTATAATAGGAACTTCTAGCTTTGAATTCTTCTGAATTCTGAAAAAAAAGGATATCTGGTTAAATGTTGTTATATTAGATTATTTTCTAAAGAATAAAACTATCTATGTCTGAATACTTGTATAAGCCTTTAAAGACTGATGATTATTTTAATACTTTTTACACACATCTTGTTATAAGCCTTGGTCTTGAAAACACTTAAGCACTGAGAAACTTCACAGCACTACCAGTGCACTTCCAGGGTTACTGATGCATCTTATTTTATCTATTTTTTCTAGTATTATGCATTATTTTAATTTTATTACATTTCTCTCTGCAGACATCCTGAACTTGATGCAAGCCGCCATACCAGACAACCAGGTAAGCCTCCAGATCCAGGACCACCAGGTTTAAGTAAAAGCAGAACAGTCGATGTGCTGAAGACAGAACAACGGGCACCTGGACGGAGCCCTTCTACTCTTAGTCTACGGGAATCAAAGTCCAGGACTGATTTTAAGGAAGATCAGAAGCCAAGTATGATGCCCAGTTTTCTCTCAGAAGCCAATCCATTGAGTGCAGTCACTTCAGTTGTGAACAAATTCAATCCTTTTGATTTGATATCAGATTCAGATACAACTCATGAAGAAGGCAGTAGGAAACAAAAAGTTGCCCCAAAAGAGCAAGGGAAACCTGAGGAGCAGAGGAGCCCTGCGAAACATCCAACTCAACCAAAGTCTCCAAAGCCAGCTGTTCAACAACAAGGACCTGTCAGACCTACCGTCCAAGAAACTGAGTCTTCCAAGCCAGTGCCTCAGCAGCAGCAACCTGGGGAACCAAAGCAAGTTCAGAAACCAGGCTATGGCCAACCAGCAGATGCTAAGCAAGAGCAAGCGAAACAACCACCCCAGCCGCGAGGACCACAGAAATCTCAACTGCAACCGTCAGAACCAATGAAACCTGGTCAAAAACAAACTTCTGTAAAACCTGCATCAGGCCCAACAAAACCATCCCCACAGCAACCAGGCGGCACTAAAATGCCGTCCCAAGCACCACCTCCCACAAAACCATCATCACAGCAGCCAGGACCTGCGAAGCAACCATCGCAACAGCCTGCACAGCAAGGAGGTCCTGTAAAGCCATCTTCCCAGCAGGCAGGGCCTCCAAAACAGCCCTCTCAGCAACCTGGACCTGAAAAGCCATCTGCTCAGCAAACAGGACCTGCAAAACAACCACCTCAGCCTGGATCTGGGAGGCCGCCGCCGCAGCAAACAGGGCTTGTAAAACAAATGCCGCCCCAGGCAGGGCCTATGAAAGCACCTTCTCAGACTGCAGGGCCCACAAAGGCCCTGGCACAGCAACCAGGGCCTGAAAAACCCCCGCATCAAAAGCAAGCTGGTGCAAGCCAACCCGCCGAGTTCGCCCCAAAGAAAACCTTCTGCCCTCTTTGTACAACCATCGAGCTGCTGCTGCACACTCCTGAAAAGGCCAACTACAACACGTGCACCCAGTGTCACACTGTTGTCTGCAGTCTATGTGGATTCAATCCTAACCCTCATATCACAGAGGTGAGTAATTTTCAAACTGATGTTCACTACCAGAGCAATGTTATGTTGAAACATCAGATGTACTATAGTATATCATCATGGTAACTTAACAAGTTCAGTAAAAAATTAATGCTATTTCAGAAAACTGCTTATGAGTAAAACAGGGTGAAACTGGAGGAATAAAAGAAGGTAATGGTTCTCTGCTAATATAGATTTAGAAATGTATTCTCATGTCTTCATATATAAAGAGGAGAAACTCTAGTGTGACTTTTGTCTCATTTTGATTGTTTTTAATCACCTCTTGTCTGTGTTTATAATATGACCGCAATACTCATGCACAAATATACTGATAGATAACTAATCTTTTCTGCTATAAGAATGAACTAAGCAAAAAAAAAAAAAAAGAAGAAAAAATCAGTCTTCATAGCTTCAGTGTGTGGCTTAGGAAAGCATGTGAAGTGGATTTGCTTTACAACTGTGTCAGTGTTCAGTCGTGTTAGTTGAAAGCCTGAGTCATGAGTTTAACTTGGTGGTACGTGGGTTATTTCATTCTTGTGGAATGTTAAGATCTCTGTGGACCATTTCTAACCTTGATTACCATTCTTGCTGTAATTCTATAACATAAAAATGGAATAGAGAGCAATATTAGGACTTAAAATGATTTTTTTAACCTGATGTTTGTAGTAGCTTGATTTATTGATTGTATGTATCCTCTATTGCTCTGCATGGGAATAAGGCTTTATGTGACTTTGATCTCTCCTTACTGCTTGAGCAGCTTCTTGTACTTCCTGATATACTAATTTTAAATTTGCAATGTAGTTTGGGTTTCTTTTCAGTACTAACACTTTTATCAATTTATAGAAATTCAAGCATAGTAGACCTGGCACCAAAGGCTAACTAATGATAGTCAGAAGGGATATTTGGAAAGCTTTTTTTTTTTTCTTGCTTTGGTATTTATTTAGCTCATCTGAGATGCACACAGGAAAAAGTATAGAGTACTACTGTATTTTGAACCTGATAAATACTACTTGTATATTTAAAATTGAACCAAAGAATTCCTGAAGCTGCAAAGGTGCTCTGGATATGGTGTAGTCTAAACTTCTGCTCAAAGTAGTGTCACCTTAAGCAAGTTTAGCCAGTTTTGAATATCTTTAAGGGTGGGGACCTGACAGCCTTTCTGGCAACCTGTGTACTCAGTACCACAGTTATTTAAGGACATTGCTAGCTGCTGGTTTTCTTTCCAGCACACATTTATTTGTAGATACCTGGTAACAAACAACAGACTTTTTGCATCCAGAAATATGATCTGTTGATTTTTTGTTAAAATTGCAAATTTAAGCCTGAAGGACTAATTGCAGTAACCTCTGGTAGCACATTGCTTGGTTTAGGAATGTAACATTTTTTAGTTTAGGGAAATTGAGGATTGAGATAGCTGATATTGAAGCCTGGACTGAAAAACTAATGACTTGAACATCTTTGTGCAGAAACTTCAGGGCATCTGCAACTAAACAAGTGTCTATATTTCAGAGTCTACATGAGGAAAAGTCATTCTGGACTCTTGGTGTAAAAAAAGATATATAACAGGCAAGAAATATGATGTATTGAGATTAAAGTCAATGAGGAGGTTTTATTACAAACCTTTGCCTTCAAATTCTGCCAATGTTTTTAGGCCAGAACTTCTTACATTTATTTGTGAGTGCTGAGTTGTTCACTTCTGTAGTGTGCTCATGGAGTCTCTTGGAGCCCCAAGTTTGTCTTCCTTTGAAAGCTTCAGATTTCCCATGGAAATGGTCAACAACTTTGATGTGTTCAAATGAAATAGGTTTTGAGAGACTTTATGTAAGAAGATTTCCAAGTATTTGGAAATTCTGTGAATAACTACTAGTTTTTGAAGTGGGTACTCTGTAAGTATGAAATTCAGGACTTTTAGACAATAAATACAGATGCATTTAAGACTGATTGCATACATATGTGAAAGCAGATTTGAATTTCATATTACACATTGAAATAAACACAGGATATGCATTTATTTCATGATGAAATCATTTCAGTAAATGAAGGTATTGGGCATCTAATTTATTCAGCTATTAGTTCCAATCTCCTGACTCCCACTCAGGCTTTTCTCATTTGCTCAGCGTTGCACCACCAGCTGTCTTGCTGAAACTTTATTGTGGATGTCCTGCTCCAGTCTGCCATTGAAGTGCGATAAAAATTACATCTGACTTTATTACTGAAACATTGGGATCAGAGTTAATAGAACCTGCTCTGGCACGTACAAAAAATTCACTTATTTCAGCTGCCAAGGTTCTCACTTGAGTTATTATCAAATTTTCCTTCTACTTTCTGTTTCCTTTCAGTATTTAGCTTATTAACAAAAGTTTCTGATTCCTTTTTTTACAATACTTTGCCCATTTCTTCCCATCTATCAGGAAAATCATGGTTTGTGACTTGGCTCTCAGTTTTCTTGCTTATTGGTGCAGTTTTTTTCTTTTTGCTTCTTGTATTTTAAGTTCTCCTGAAGTATTATTGCCCAAAAATCTGTGTCTTACCCATGCACTTACTGACTTTACTGTTGTATAGCTTTCCCTGCTGTTCTTTTTGCCATGTTTCATGATTCTGGAATCCTGAATTGTGCTTTTCTCATGTCCTTTATAACTACTGATTTTATTGCTTCTGTTAAATATGTTACTTATTGGGAAGCAAGAATTTCAAATTGGATGTGGGGAGTGGAAGGCATTTATTTTGAAAAAAAATTGACTTTTGTTCTTTAAAATTTTCTCATTGCAAGTTTCTTACAAGGTAGGTCAGTTTCCAAAACTAATCGAGTGAATAATTTTTCCAATGTAGATCTTTCTAAATTTCTGTGTTCTATATTTCTAGCTGATCCTGAAAATAATTTAACGAGATTTAAAAACTGACTTAGGAAGTAGATTGTATACATTGTAAAGCCATTATAAAACACAGATAAAAAATTTAATTCATTTTATTCATTTAAACCTCTCTTTAAAATTCAGTGGTGCATGCACTCTGTCTGTTTTAACTCACTAGAGAGAACTCTGTAACTAAGAGCAGAAAGTGATACCTGTATTGCCTCAAGGTCAGACCCCTTGAACTGTTTCTCTGAATCATCTGACATTGCAGTCCTCTTGGAGAAGGGTAGTTAGTATCTTGCTTTTGTACAGCAGTCTGGAGAGAAAACACACCATACATAAGTGTTCACTAACATATGTCTCTCTAATCTGCCTAGGTATTCATATTCCACTCATCACCATGGCACATGACTGCCTAGCAACAGTTGCATAAAGTAATGGAAAAATTATATAAGCAGGTTTGAGGACTGGTACTCTATTCTATTTTCCTTTCATGTACATCAGAACCTTGTAGGAAGTGTATCTTCTATTACATGGTGACTCATTTTTCTAATTTATTTTACCATTTTGTTTTCCTAAACCCACTCCCATGAGCAACAGAAATCAGCACTTCCCAAAAAGAGATTCAGCCCATTAGAACATTTGAATAGGAGTAGGCTTTCTGAAAATAAACAAAGACGTCTTGAGGAAAAAAGGCAAAAAGTATGTACTGCTATAGTTAAATCTAAATGATGAGTGCCAATGCTCAATAGCTGGAGTAAATTTTCATTCCCTGTGAAACAGTTATTGGAAGATACATGCAACACAGACTGAGCAAGGGTTTAAAGTGTGATAACAAAGTCATTACATTCTTTATGATGGTCATCTGTAAAGCTGACCGTCAAGTAGAGTGTTTAAGGTGTTGATGTTGGACACTTGGCTGTGTGTGGGCTCTGCTCCTGAGCCCACCTGTGATGTGTGTCTGTGCATATGTGGATGTCTGTCTTCTAGGTGTGTTTTTGAGAAGGAATTATTCTGCATGAATTTTATCTACATTAGATCATATTTCATCCATTGTTTTGGTGTTCTCTGAAGAGACCATTTGAAATTAATCTTGGAGCCTGGTATCATTGTATACATAGATTCTTAGTGAAAATTGTGCATTCAGATAATGTGAAGCTGTGTATTGATGTAGGATTTGTTTACTTCCAAAAGTTCTTCTGGGTGGAGCTAAAGTGAATTCTAAAAAAAATTTTATTTTTTCTGACTATTTTTTTCAAACAATGTGTCTGTACCAAAGTTGACTTAATCCTAATGGAAAAAAGAGGAGGGATAACAATTCCAAGAGGAGGGAAAGAAACCCAAAACAGACTATCTCAAAGTGGAGTGTATGGTTTCTGATCAGGTAGAACTTTTTACTGGATTGCACATTTATTTTTCAATTCAACATGAAAAATTTTTAACCCAATCTGAAATATTTTATTTTTTTGTTGTTATTGTAAATTTTTGTGTGGGAAGGGATGTCTACTTTTTAAACATTTTTTTTGGTAGGGCTAGAAATTTTCCTTATTGATTGTACTACATATTATTGCCTTGATTTTTTTTTTTTTTTGCTTACTTTTGGCCTCTTTTTTTATTTGCAGTCATATCACAACATTTTATTTAAAAATATAATATTTTAGCTCAAGTCTTTTTAATGATTGTTGGTATTTGTATTTGTTTTTTATTAAATCCCCTAAGCACACTTGGGCATGAAGCAGGATCAGCAACTAAACAGAATTTAAACAGTCAGAAAGGCACTAATTTTGTTCTGTTATATTCATTATTATTAGGTTGTATAGGGAGAACAATATATAATAATTCAAAATAAGGAAGATGACTATAATTCTTGTGGTGAATCCAGATAAATTTGGCTTATACTTACAAAAAATTAATAGAAATTACTCTATTAAATATTTGTTGATTGCATGACAGTAAAGGAAGCTGTTGATTGAAGTATTCCCTGTGGTTTGCAGTCTAGACCCTGCTGTGTTGTAGTAGTACATAAGAACCAGAATGCAACTTGGACTGGAAATGATATATAAACAAGAATAAAACTGCCATCACTTTGGGTAGTGACATGTAACAAAATCTAAAGTTTTTTAATATCAGGGAGAATATCTTTGAAACTGTACACCCTATGTGAACTTGGGGGGGGGGGGGGGGTTGTAAGGGTTACACAATTAAAGCAGAACAAACTAGAAATAAAATCAAGGACCTAAATCTCATTATCAGCTGTTATAATCATCATAAGTTGTATAGAAATGAGTTTAAAAAAACTCCAACAAAACCCAAGACTTTTAAAAATTTTTCAAATTATTAATTTAGATAGCAGCTCTTAACTGTGCTGAAGTAAAGCTGGAGTTGTTCTGTAAAACTGATGGACTTTAGTCTGGGTTCAAATTGATCAGAGAGCAGATGCAAATAAGACTTGTTTAGTTGTCATTTAAAAGCCATAAAAGTGTGAAATATTTGCTTTGGTACAAAGAGTACTTGGGGTGTTCCTGTGTTACTAACACTGCAATTTCTATGCAAATAGGGATTATTCACGATTTTTGTGATGAAATGAAGTTAATGTAGTTCCTATAGTTCTGCCCCTAGCCACAACTGGCACACAGACATTTGGGAAAATTGTAAAGATCCTCAAGGAGAAAGGTTATGGAAGTACGGGATACTGTTTCTCTCCATGGAATATTCTTAAACAAACTCCCACATTGTTTCTGTCTTAGAGGAAGACTGTGTGCCTACAGTTCTGCTTTACCTTAAGGATTAGATGTAGAAATAGCAGTGATGCCCTGTGTTTTTTTCCCCTTTTTTTTTTTTCCTCTTTTACATAAGGGGCAGAACATAGAGGCAAAACCCCTCTGCATGGGGAATAGTTTCCCAATAATTTAATTGAGCAATATTCTACAATATGCTGGAGTGTTTTCTCATTAGTTCAGAAAGCTGGCCCGTCCAGTTTTTAACACAAGTAAATAATAAATTAATCTGCATAGCTAAAGATGTCAACTGCAGTCAGTCATCTCTGCCAGTATTGCTGTTGCTCAGCAACTGTAATTTACTACTATGTGAGGCCATGTGATGTGGGGTGGTGTTTGCTGGGCAGTCACTGGGCAGGCAGCACAGCCCAGCCCTGCTCTCACCAGACAGCTTAATCCTTTTCATGATTCACTCACTGCAGCTCAGATGAGCTTTGTTAACCTTTTCTTTGCCTCTCTTGATTTGCAGTTAGATTTTTTGTCAATCATTCACGTGTTTCTGGCATATGAAATCTCAGGGCAGTTGATGAAAGCAATGAGTATTTGTTGCATGACGCAGCGCACTGAGCTGTGTTTAAAAGTCTTTTTCCTTGCTATGTGCATGAGGCAGCTTAATCATATCCTTGGCTATAAAAAACTGGTTTTTAGATATCCTGAGATACTGACATTCAAAAAAAATTCAAAAGATTATGTTCACTATTTTGCTTTATGATTCTAATTATGTAAGCTATAAAATAATGGCTCCCCAAACATTCATATGCAAACTGGATTTTTTTATTGGTATTTTAAGCATAGTGGAGTATGTTTTAAGATTGTGCTAACTGCATAACATAATTCATCCCGTAGTGTTTAGTAGCTTTAGAATAGCTAAGTAACATTTAAAAATAGTTTTTCAATATGTCTACTTAAAAATTTTGCACCAGCATTGGTTTAGCACCAAGCTACAGAGCTTGTAACCAATGCTATGGTTTGTGGAATGGATACCCATGGACCATGCTGCTGACTAGAATCTAGTTTGTGAGTAATGTTTGTGAGCATCTTGACTCAGTGTTCCCTGATAAACTCATCTGATACCTGAAAGAAAGGTAAATATGTATTTTGTAGCGATGATCTATTTGCCTGAAATGAGGATCAGTTGCATACTGTGTACAATTGCTAAATGTTTGGTTCGGTGTAATTACTTTGAACAGCTGAGAACTTATTCGTGGAAGGATGGTGTAGAAGAAAAAACTTTTGTCTCCAATATTGCACAAGCTTCTTTAGAAAACATTTTCACTTGTATGTTGACATACCAATTTAATTTGGTTTGTGATAGTTGTTCTTTTTTGTTCATAACAGGATTTTCTGATTTAGTTTCTTGTCTCAGAGTATTTTACCACACTGCATGAAGCTGCATAAAATCATGTGCTTGAGCACTTTATTTTTCGTGTTTCTCTCATCACCTTGAAAAAATGTTTGCTAAGAGCCAAATCTGGATTCATCACTGCTCTTTGACATTGTCAGGGACCAAATAAGTTACTGTGTTTTCCAACTAAAAACTGATTTTGTCAATAAAGCTTTGGAGCTGAGCAGTGTCAGCAAAATCCATTTACATATCTGTGGTAATGCAGAGGCTTTATAAACCTTTACATTTCTGTGGTAATGTAAAGGGATGTTAATATTTTATGTATATTTTAAGTTCCTTTTTATAGCAGCAAATGACCAGTCTAAATGAGAATGAGACCCATTCCCTTAGAGTGCAGCTTTGCTCTGCAAAAGGACTGTTAAAATGGCTTCTAAGAACCACGTTCATATTGTGTGCCAGTAATTTTTATATGAAATATATTCAATCTGCAAGTCAAAATTTATTTCTCATGTGCATCTGGAATCATAGAATCAAGATAGATTCTCTTCCTCCCCTACATCATCTGCAGGGATAGAAATTAATCATGCCAGGCAATGCACTTGCTGACAGCTTTCCTGTTGCTTTTGATGGGTGTGTCTTGTTAGAACAAATCTGAACCATTTGTGAAGAAAGGAATAGACAGTGGATTGCCTTCAACTGTGTTGGCTTTGTTTGGGATAGGGAGAAGGACTGAACTATAGATCCTATTTGTTATTGGTGTCAACTGTTAGCATGCCTTTCTTTATGCTTTCATAATCTATGGAATGTAGTGTTATAATTTGCTTCAAAGTAGTTCTCCATGGATGTTGTTAGTAAAATACTGAATAAATTCATTTGGTGCTTCAAACTAGAAGAGTTGATGCTATGGTTGATGAATACATAAAATACATTTTAATTACTTTTTTGTTGTTCTGAGGGCATATAGTTTCTACAACAGAAAACAAAGCAGCAATTTTATTTGCTTAGGAGTTGAAATCTGAACAGAAATGCTGCATGAAATGTGTCAAATTTACTGTCCTAGTTATGACACTTAAAGGGTATAGGTCTCAGAATGAAGAAAATCACTTACAGATTTCTTCTAGAAATAAGACCCAGCTCCCACCCCTATATACTGGTGTAAAAACCAGACAGCTTGGGTTTCTCAGCATCAAAGAGGAATCTCCTTCACAGACAGGAACTGCTAAAGCTCACAAGTTCCTCTGGGAACTTTTTCTTTTTAATTCCACATAAAGACATTAGAAATGTGGAGAAATAAACTAGGAGGTCACAGAACTGCTTCCCAGGAACACTTTTAATGATAGAGAAACATTTTTATTTTAGGTATCTACAGCAGCAGTAAATTTTACTTCATCTGTAATAATGTGTAAGAACATCTGTATTTAATGGAAACCTATTCCCGTTAAAATTTATGGAAAATCTCTGTAATTCTGGTAGAACAAACAGGCAAGTGTTTGATAGAAAACTGTATCATATAGCACATTTCAGTTTGAACTCCTGCTGTTCCAATCACAGGACTATAGTTTGTGCAGTTTTGTATTTATTTGAAGATGTGTGTAGCCTATAATGACTTGAGTGTTTTGGCACTTAATTCCTCCCACTAAAATGCATGGGAGGAATTTTATGTTTAAACCAGAAAGATTTAAAAAATAATACAGTGAAGTGAAACTTCCTACATTTTCCATTTAGAAGTTCAGCCGTAGGGGTAGAAAATTCGGTTTTGGTTTTGGAGGCTTCAGTTTCATACCAAGAATGCACAGATGTGTATATATGTATATAACTTTTTTTAATAATAAGAAAAAATTGGTGATTGAGGGTTAAGGTTTTGTCTTCTGCACAAGGTTGTTTTGAAATCTGTAGCATGGAAGTAATGTTTGTTTGTACTCCAAGGAGGTAGCAGAATCAGATTGGACAAGCTGCAGGTTGAAGACAAACCCAAATGTCTATAAATGCAATTGGAATTTGGACACCTTAAATGTAAGAATTATTCAAACTACTCATTTTGTAGCCCCACCAACCCTACAGAGACTTCATTTGAGGCCTTAAAGGTGTCATAGTGACTTAAATTTAGATTTCCTGGAAGCTGAATGAGAGCAGGTAGGCACCTGTTATTGCCATGGTGTCATAAAGAAGCAGAAGCAGCGAATCCTTGTGGAAAGTGCATTTTCCAAATACCTGTAAGAATCCTTTGGACAGAGAAAAAGCCATTCCTTGCTTATGTCTATTAAAAAGCTCCTCACAGGGTCTTGTCTTTCTCCACTGTAGAGCAGAGCATACCTTCCTAATATAAAAAGTCTTAGTTACTTTGGCAAAGCCAGAGAACTGTGACAGTCTGGTCTTTGATTAGACTGAAGCCCTAGAAAACCCTTAAGGATTCATCCAGAACCAGTATTAGTATATATCTAATTAAATTATATTACTAATATCTAAAATCAGGTAAGGGAAGTAAGTGATCACTAATCAAACAAAATGGGAGTTAAGCTAAATGTAATCCTTGCTCAAGTCCTCCGTACAGGTCTGAACTTAATTCCTTCCATAATTTAAAGCAGAATTTACACATGCGTTCCAGTTTTTTTTTTGGTTGTTTTCACTTTTTAACAGTCATTTGCTGTATGGTTTGCTAGTAGATCAGAGAATTGTTTAAACAGTCTAAAATAATTGCACTGAAAATGGAAGATAAGAGCATCCTTATTATGAATGGAACTTTACAGCTGAGGCCAAAATTTGGCATTGCTTTGTGAAACTGTTAGTAATAGTGAACTTATATTCCAGAATGTGTGTTTATGCCATATTTATGAGAATAATTGAAATAACTGTGTTTTAGGGAGCTGCATCTAACTCTTAATTTTTGCTGCTGCAAAAATACAAGGCTGGCAAGGCACACTAAAGTAATGAATTCATTGCCTCAGTCCACAACATCAGAGCTCTTTCCTTCCAGTGAGCTCTGATATTACACAGACAAAATCTTTCTCTGCATGTCGTGCCTCTAGATTTGTTCCATGGTGTATAGTAGAGATTTCATAGCATCACAGAATGATTTATGTTGTTAAAGATCTCTAAGATCATTGAGACCTGAGTGACAAACAGCATCCAGGAATCCTCACCCTTAAGGGAAAAGAGACTTATGTTGTTTGTTCTCCTACTTGTGGTTCCCTCTGTTGCAGTGGTGCGTGCAAATGCTGTGCTGGCACCCTTCGTTTCACACAAAGACTAAAGAATAGAAGAGCTACAGGTGACCTGCTTAAATATCTGCTTGCAGGTGGAGGCCCATGGAACTCTGTACCATATTGAATGGCATTTTTGCTGCCTATAATGTTTCTGCTAGTGATGGAAAGTGTGGAAAGTAGCACGTGACCACATGTTTTAGGCAATTTGATCCTTTCTCAGATGGTGAAGCTGGGCTTTTCTGTCTTACCAGAAATATGGTTTCCCTCTCATGCAACACTGCTTGGGAATGATAAAAAAATGTTTTAAAGTTGTGAGGTACAATAACTGATGAGAAACATTGGTAAATACATTATTTGCCTTATTCTTTCTCTGTATGAAGAGAGGGACCTGTTGTATACAGAGGTACAGTAATTACCCTAGAAACTTCTAAAACCAAAGGAGTTCTGAGAAACCTGATTATGGCTCTTGAAATACCATCAGGGCTCAGGCAAAGCTCCTCAATGATTTTGGATGAACGCTTGCCCTCTAAAATTGGTGGTAAATCATAAGTCTGTGTGATGCCTGTTCACACACCTCTGTGCCTAATTCTTTGGATACAAAAGTACTGCCAATACCTGTGCTCTTTAATTTAAACAACTACCAAAAGCATAAGCTATATGAAGAGCATGATAGATGTATGCTTAAGGATAATTATGCATTTACTGTGTTTTAATTCTGATTATTGTTTTCTGTCAGCAGACTTGATGTGTGACACTTGATGTGTGTCGTGGGTTGAACCCGGCTAGGTGCCAGGTGCCCACTCAGTCACTCTATCACTCCCTCTCCCACTGGGAGAGGGGAGAGGATAATATTGAAAAAGACTATCAGGGTAAGAAAAGGCAGTTTTATTACAGCGGGGAAAAAATAGAAAAGCAAGCTGAGAGTTGCACGTGCAAGAGCAGAAGGGAAAACAATCAATCTCTACTTCCCATCAGCAGCGATGTCTGGACACTTTCTGGGAAGCAGGGCTTCAGCACGCGTGACGGTTGTTCAAGGAGGCAAACATGGACTAGCCCTGAGTGCCTCCTCCTCCTCCTCTCTTCCTTCCCTTATATATCTGAGCTGATGTCATATGGTATGGAATATCCCTTTGGCTGACTGGGGTCAGCTGGCCTGCTGGTGTCCCCTCCCAGGATCTTGCCCCCCCCCCATCCCCTTCAGTGGGGGAAGGAATGTCACAGGGACAGCACAGCTTGGCAGTAGCCAAAACACTGCTCAGTTATCAACGCCCGCTACCAAAGCAAAGCACAGCACTGTAAGGGCTGTGAGCTTTACCCCAGTCAGACCCAATACAATTTCCACCCCTTATTCCATACCATTTGCATCATGCTCAGAAATTCTTTCCTACTCACACATGCAATTTAAGCTACATCCTTAAACCATCCCCATCACATTAACTACTATCTCCTGTCCTTTCACATCCTTCCACGTCGTCTCCATTTCCAGCAGAATGTGGGGTCAGGGCAGGAGGAATAGTAAACTCGATTGTCGAGGACTGGCACCATCCCTGTTCATTGTGGCCTTTTTCTTGCTCCTTGCTGAAATTCATTCTTCGTCAGCTCATGTCCCTTCTGCTATTTACATCCTGCAACATACAACTTCCAACATACATTATTCTTACCCCAAGGTTAAATCAGCTTGGGGTACACACTGGGTCTCCCCATCCTCTGGCATTACTCACCAAGTGCACCCAGGTCCTTGGGCAAAGACAATCCCACAAATGGGTTTGCCCTTCCCCATGGGGGATGCAACCCACACTGACTTCCCCAGCCACTTTCCTATGTGTAGTGCAGGAAGTTGTCTCCCTCCACAGTGTCTAAGGGTTTAGTTTGGGTGGGACCAGGGTGGTTAACAGATCCTCTAGTATTGACTAGCCAAGTGGCTTCTGCCAAGTTCACATCCCAATGCTTCCATGTCCCATTACCTAGTGCCCGTAGCATAGTTTTTAACAGTCCATTATATCTTTCAATCTTCCCAGAGGCCTGTGGGTGATAAGGAATATGATATATCCACTTAATGCCATGCCTCTTTGCCCAGGAGTTAATAAGATTATTTCAAAAATGAGTCCCATTGTCTGACTCAATTCTATCTGGGGTTCCATGTCGCCACAAAATGTGTCTTTCAAGACCTGAAATTGTGTTCCGAGCCGTGGCGTGGTTTACTGGGTACGTTTCCAGCCAGCCAGTTGTGGCCTCCACCATGGTGAGGATGTAACTCTTGCCTTGGCGTGTTCGTGGCAACGGCTCAATGTAATCAATTTGCCAGGCTTCACCATACTGGAACCCCAGCCACCACCCTCCACTCCAAAAAGGCTTCACTCGTGTGGCTCGCTTGATAGCAGCGCATGTTTCACACTGATCACACCTGTGTGATGGCCTCCATGGTCAGATCCACCCCTCGATCATGAGCCCATCTGTATGTTGCATCCCTTCCAAGATGCCCTGATGTTTCGTGGGCCCATCGGGCTATAAATAGCTCACCCTTTCTCTCCCAATCTAGGTCCACCTGAGCTATTCCAATTTTGGTGGCCTTAGCTACCCGTTCATTGTTTTGATGCTCCTCAGTGGCACGACTTCTGGGCACATGGGCATCTACATGGCGTACTTTCACAGTCATGTTCTCTATCCGTGCAGCAATGTCCTGCCATAATGCAGCAGCCCAGATGGTTTTTCCCCTGCGCTGCCAGTTGGTTTTCTTCCACTGCTGCAGCCATCCCCATAGGGCATTAGCCACCATCCAGGAGTCAGTATAGAGTATGGGCCACTTTTCTCTCTCAGCAATCTCTAGGGCTAGTTGGATGGCTTTCACCTCTGCAAACTGGCTTGATTCACCTTCCCCTTCAGCAGTCTCAATGACTTGTCGTGTGGGATTCCACACAGCAGCTTTCCACCTCCGATGGTTTCCTGTCACTCGACAGGATCCATCAGTAAATAAAGCATATTTTCTTTCGTTTTCTGGTAACTCGTTATATGGTGGTGCTTCTTGGGCACGAGTCACCTTCTCAGACAGTGCTCCAAAATCTCTGGCTTCTGGCCAACTCAAAATCTCTTCTAGGATTCCTGGGAAGTTGGGTTTTCCCATTCGGGCTCGTTGTGTAATTAAGGCCACCCACTTACTCCATGTAGCACTGGTTGCATGATGCACGGAGGGAATGTTTCCTTTGAACATCCAGTGTAGGACAGGCAATCGTGGTGCCAAGAGGAGACATGCTTCTGTCCCAACAACTTCCGAGGCCGCTCGAACCCCCTCATAAGCCGCTAGTATTTCTTTTTCAGTTGGAGTATAGTGGGCTTCTGATCCTCGGTAACTCCTGCTCCAGAATCCTAATGGCCGACCTCGGGTTTCTCCTGCGGTCCTCTGCCAGAGGCTCCAGGTGAGGTCCTGCTCCCCAGCTGCAGTGTAGAGTATATTTTGCACATCTGGTCCTGTCTGAACAGGCCCAAGAGCCACCGCACAAGCTATTTCCTGTTTGATTTGCTCAAAGGCCTGTTTCTGCTCAGGGCCCCACTTGAAGTCATTCTTCTTCCGGGTCACTCGATAAAGGTGGCC
Organism: Eopsaltria australis; assembly: GCA_034509425.1. Classification (NCBI taxonomy): domain Eukaryota; kingdom Metazoa; phylum Chordata; class Aves; order Passeriformes; family Petroicidae; genus Eopsaltria; species Eopsaltria australis. Next base: position 545,878 of record JAVTVJ010000425.1, read on the forward strand.
CACAAGTTGACTATAGCCTGGAATGTGCATTCTCCAGAATCCTACAAGGCCCAGGAAAGCTTGTGTTTCTTTCTTAGTAACTGGTGGAGACATATTGGCAATTTTGTCAACCACCTCTGTAGGCACATGACGGCGCCCATCCTGCCATTTTATTCTTAGAAACTGGATTTCCTGAGCAGGTCCCTTCACCCTACTTTGTTTTATGGCAAGACCAGCTTTCAGAAGAATTTGGATTATTTCCTTCCCTTTTTCAAAAACTTCTCCTGCTGTATCACCCCACACAATGATATCATCAGTATATTGCAGGTGTTCCGGAGCTCCACCCTGTTCCAGGGCAGCCTGGATCAGGCCATGGCAGATGGTGGGGCTGTGTCTCCACCCCTGGGGCAGTTGGTTCCAGGTGTACTGGACACCCCTCCAAGTGAAAGCAAATTGTGGCCTGCACTCTGCTGCCAGAGGGATTGAGAAAAATGCATTAGCTATGTCAATCGTGGCATACCATTTGGCTGCTTTTGACTCTAGCTCATATTGGAGGTCCAACATGTCTGGTACGGCAGCACTGAGAGGTGGTGTGACTTCATTCAGGCCCCGATAGTCCACTGTCAGCCGCCATTCCCCATTTGACTTCCGCACTGGCCATATGGGGCTGTTGAAGGGTGAGCGGGTCCTGCTGATAACTCCTTGGCTCTCCAGTCGACGAATTAGTTCATGGATAGGAGTCACGGAGTCCCGGTTGGTACGATACTGCCTCCGTGCACTGTCCTGGTAGCAATCGGTACTTGCTGATCTTCCACCTGCAGCAATCCTACGATGAAGGGATCTTCTGAGAGGCCAGGCAGGGTGGATAACTGTTTGATCTTCTCTGTATTCACCGCAGCTATGCCAAAGGCCCATCGATATCCCTTTGGATCCTTAAAATACCCTCTCCTGAGGTAGTCGATGCCAAGGATACAAGGGGCCTCTGGGCCAGTCACGATGGGATGCCTTTGCCATCTGTCCCCTGTTAAGCTCACCTCAGCTTTTACTACCGACAACTCTTGGCATCCCCCTGTCACTCCAGAGATCCAGATGGCTTCTGCACTCTTGTGCCTCAATGGCATCAGTGTACACTGTGCACCGGTGTCCACTAAAGCTTTGTACTTCTGTGGATCTGATGTGCCAGGCCATCGAATCCACACCGTCCAGTATACCTGGTCATCCCTTTCCTCCTCCTGGCCGGAGGCAGGGACCCTCTATTCCTGTTCCTGGTCAGAGTATTCACTGTCTGACCTTTGTGATGCCAAATCAGAAGTTCCCTCCTCAGGACTGTAGGAAACAGTTTTAGTTTTCTTATATCTGGGAAATCGCTGATTGTCTTCTGGTCTCTCTGTGGTAACTACACTGACAGTCTTCTTGGGTGGCCCCTTCTTAACAGGTCTCTTCCCCCTCAGTTCTTGGACCCGGGCGCTCAGCTTAGAGGTGGGTTCACCATCCCATTTCCTCATGTCCTCACCATGCTCACGCAAAAAAAACAGAGCTCGTTACGTGGCCTGTTCTTGGGGATTCCTTTCCCTCTGACTGGGGTTGGAGAGGAGCAATCTCTTGGGCTGCCTCTAAAAGTTGGGGTGCTGGCTCCCAGGGATGAGGGAGCACCCAGAGTTTCTTCTACATTTCAGAGCCAGGCGGATGCCAACTCTACAGTTGGTGTATCCATTTTGGGGTAATAAAGTGCCACCAAGCTTCTGGAATATGATGCCGGGGCGCCTTGAACCACCTTCCTCCGCATGGCAAGTGTACAGGGGACATCCTCTGGATCTTTGGTGACCCTATCATCCTTTAGAACACTATAGACAATTTCCAGCACTGCTAATTCTCTCAAGTCCTGGATACATCAGGGCAGATTTTAACAGCTCCTTACCCAAGGGTCGTTTCCTTCTGTACCAGGGAGATGACTATTTCCATTAATTCTATAAGGTAATAACAGTGTTGGCTAATATTATTAATAATATCAGGAAGCTTATGTAAGGGTTGGCAATAATCACAGGAGCCTGCAGTAAAAGATCATCCATACTCAAATTCACCCAGGGCAGAGAGAAGGAGTTATATTCATTTACAGTCATTGTTTGTTTCAACATGTTCCCAAACATAGCAGAACAAAGATAAGCAGTGTGGCAGCCGAAGGCCGTATGCCACGCAGGAGTTTACTACTTGAGAGCTGCTATTGGTAATTACTAGAGCATGCAATATATGTATATATATATAAAACTGCCTTTATCTCGCCCCACGTTCGGGCGCCAAAAGAGACTGTCGATGGGTTGACCCCGGCTAGGTGCCAGGTGCCCACTCAGTCACTCTATCACTCCCTCTCCCACTGGGAGAGGGGAGAGAATAATATTGAAAAAGACTATCAGGGTAAGAAAAGGCAGTTTTATTACAGCGGGGGAAAAAATAGAACAAGCAAACTGAGAGTTGCGCGCGCAAGAGCAATAAGGGAAAACAATCAATCTCTACTTCCCATCAGTAGCGATGTCCGGACACTTTCTGGGAAGCAGGGCTTCAGCACGCGTGACGGTTGTTCAAGGAGGCAAACATAGACCAGCCCTGAGTGCCTCCCCTCCTCCTCCTCTCTCCCTTCCCTTATATATCTGAGCTGATGTCATATGGTATGGAATATCCCTTTGGCTGACTGGGGTCAGCTGGCCTGCTGGTGTCCCCTCCCAGGATCTTGCCCACCCCCATCCCCTTCAATGGGGGAAGGAATGCCAGAGGGACAGCACAGCTTGGCAGTAGCCAAAACACTGCTCTGTTATCAACGCCAGCTACCAAAGCAAAGCACAGCACTGTAAGGGCTGTGAGCTTTACCCCAGTCAGACCCAATGCAATTTGTTAAACTATTTTAGCAGTATTTGTCATTATTCTGGCAAATCATTGCTGTAAATGAATCACTGCTGGGTCTTCTGAAATTCCAATGCATTTTTTTCATTCTGCTGGGTTTTTATCCTCTTATATTCATCTGTGTGTAAACTGAATATGAAGCTGTTAGAATCATGGGCTCAGTGATAGCTTGCCTCACAGCAGTGTGGAAAAGAATGAAAGTAATCAGCTGTGCATGTTAATTGCAAAACATTATTAGTGATATTTCTCCCTTTTTACACAGCACTTTAAAATATTGGAGCAAGTGCTATATTAGAATAACTTATTATTATGGTTTTTTTATTAACTTTGTCTTATCTTAATTATAATGCCATTTTTTTTTCAGATCAGTGAATGGCTCTGTTTAAACTGCCAGATGCAAAGAGCGTTAGGAGGTGACCTAACACCAGGTCCTGGGCCACAGGCTCCTGCACCCAAACAGGAGACACCCATTCCACCTTCAACGGCTAAACTATCTCCCCAGCCACAGCCTGTTCAAAAGAAAGATGTTACTCCCAAACCTGATCCTTCACAGTTAGCAGATTCGAAAAAACCTCCGCCACAAAAAAAGCAAACACCCTTGCCTGGGTCTCCTCCTGTAAAATCAAAACAACCCCGTGCAGAGCCCACTGAGATCTCCCAGCAAATAGATGCCACTCCAAAATCTGATCAGGTCAAGCCAACGCAGGCTGAAGATAAGCAAAAACAGCCCAGTGTAGAGAAGCCTACAGCAGATACTGTATCTACCTCGGTAGCACTAGAGCAGAACCAGGATTTGGCAGGCCCCAGACTGCCAACTCAGCAGAAAGTGACAGACTCCCCAAAGCCTGAGCCTGCAAAGCTGTCACAGGACACACATCCAGCCGGGGATAAACCAGATTCCAAACCTGTTCCACAAGTGTCCCAGCAGAAGTCAGATCCCAAGCTTGCGTCTCAGCCTGGGGCTAAAGCTCAAAAGCCTGTTGAGCCAACGCAAACAAAAGATGATCCTAAAAAGTTACCCACAAAACCAGCCCCAAAGCCTGATACAAAACCAGCTCCCAAGGGCCCACAAGCAGGGACAGGATCCAAGCCAGTGCCAGCACAGCCGGCGCCTCAGACCCAGCCACCTCAGAAAACTCCGGAGCAATCAAGGCGTTTCAGCCTTAACCTGGGAGGCATCACTGATGCCCCTAAGCCTCAGCCTACAATGCCACAAGAAACAGTTACTGGGAAACTTTTTGGATTTGGAGCTTCATTCTTCAGCCAGGCCTCAAATTTAATTTCCGCAGCTGGTCAGCCAGGGTCTCAGGCATCGGGCCCCCCTCCGCCTGGTCCTGCAGCAAAGCAGCCCCAGCCTCCAGCCTCTCAAGCAGCCCCCAAAGAGGCTGGTCAGGCTCAGCCTCTTCCAAAAGCTGTTCCTGTAAAGAAAGAAGCCAAGCTTCTTACAACTGAAAAATCAGAGCCATCAAAAGTGGATAGTGTTTTAACTAAAGGATCTGATTTAGAAAAGAAACCTGGTTTGGCTAAAGATAGCAAGCCTCAGGCTGCTGAAGCTAAGAAACCTGATGGGCTGTTGGAACCAGAGAAAGTCAGCCAGCCTGAAATGTCTTGTCCCCTTTGTAAAACTGGACTAAATATTGGTTCTAAGGATCCCCCCAACTTTAATACCTGTACCGAGTGCAAGAAAGCTGTGTGCAATCTCTGTGGATTTAACCCGATGCTGCACATAGCTGAGGTAAGGCCATGGAATCTGTATTTACCCTGTGTTCCTACCTACAGGCTCCCTGTGCTGTGGAGACATAAATAGCTGGTTTTTAGCTATTGAATTGTTAAGAAATTTTCTTGAGTATTTCATCATCTGAGGTCTTTTAAAATTAAGTATCTGTGTTGTATGAAACTTAGTCACTTGTCAGATAGTACTTCTGATGAATTTTTGGCGCATTAAGGAGGTCTGGTATAGGTGGTTGCTACGGCTTTGAGACATAAGCAGATATGGTTATGAACTCCTTTGAAATTGGTGCTACTATGACACAGCAAACTACTGTACTTTCAGTCAGTTATAAGCTTTTTCAGATACTTCAGTGTTGTCTGCTAATGTGTGCTTTTTTAATCAGTGCTCTGGTTCAAAAACCTATTGAATGAAGAAATGTGTTAATGCTTAGTTACTGCTCTTCCCTCCTATTTTATACATCCCTAAATTTATTCCATTAATCTCATTCTGGCTCTGGAGTCTTTGCATTTGCTGATGCATTCATTAGGAAGGTTGAAGTTTGAGTGATACCTGTGTGGTCAAAGATGTAATTTTTTGCCAAGAACAATACAAGGCTCATAAAGTTACTTCATTCATTAAAGACTGTCACTCAGATTTAAAATAATTACACAACTTATTTTCAGCAGTTTCATCACATTGCATGTTTTTATCTCCTTCCTTTCTCTGAGTAATTTTTTTTTACAAGGGGATTGGAAACTAGCTTAATGCAAAGGTGGAGGCCCATATTACTTGCTCTATGATTTTTGCAAGTTTAATTCAACACCTAAAAATACTTGAGAGCAGTTGAAATGTTTAAGTTGGTCTGTACAGCACATGAAGATTGTGACAGTTGATGTTCTGTCTCTGAAATCTGAATGAATAAATGACAAATGACTGCCAGGGTGAAAGGATATCACATCTCTGCCTTAAGGTGAGAATAAATATGGGAAAAAATAGCACATTGCAGGGAAAATATTGCTTACGATGTTTGCATATGTCTTTCTTTGTGTATTATTTTCTGGAATATGCTTTCATGTGAGAGGTCTTTTTCCTGCTATATAAGGACATTTATCCAATGCATGAATATGTTGTCTAATGTATTTGTGGTCATTTAGGTCAGAAAGAAAGGTCTAAAATGCAGGAAGATTGATCAGTGATTGAAAATTGGGATTCAATCGATTTTTAACACTGGTTATGCACTGAACACCATCAAACACACACACTCCTTCATCATTGTCCAGCTCTGGGTATACACACACACACTTATATGGGTTTAAATGTGAAAAGTTCTTATGACTCTCTCCAGGGGCACTCTAGTATGTGTGCACAGAGCACCATGGAAACAAGATGTGTCAGTTCTGGTGAAACACTGCTCAGATGACAACTACACAAGTTCTGGTGCATGACTTGCCTTCTTCAGAGCTGACTTAGTTGTGATGGTGTAGAACTGCCTTGTGGTGTGCAGACATGTTACCTTGATTTCTTCTGGTTAAGATGAGAAGGCTGGTATTCTGTTTCTGTCTTTCCATCATTGTTTTTTTAGAAGATTGTCTCTGTTTCTGCTCTTTAGAGTATGCAGATCTTGAAATACAAATGATTTTCTTTAGTCTGACTTCCTCATGTATTTCTTTGTTTCTCTTTTGGCTCCTGCTTGCACTTCTTCCTTGTACTACACATTTCCACCTTTGTCCACATTTCCTGTCTTGCCTTCTTTTTTTCCACTCAGTTTTGCTAGAAAGTGGCAACATACTTCCCCTTCACAGCAGGAGGTGGTTTGCTTGGCTGAGAGCATCCTGACTTTCCTTTGCATAAAGATTGGACAGACAGAACAAGGAGCTCATAGTTTCATCTCCCAAATGAGCTGTGTAATTAATGGATTTATGCTCAGATAGCAATTCTGTCCCTGGATGCAGTATACAGTATATAGTATATACCCTTTAGATGACTTAAACATGATGGTAAGCAAATAGTTTATACTCACTTGCATACTCTTCTCGTCCACCAAATTCTTCTAATGTGTTCTGTACCTTCTTGGAGGTTTTATTTACTCGTCTCTTTCTTTGGGGGTCAGGAAGGAGAAACAGAAATGCTTTTTGAAATTGGTCTTTCTGGTAGTTTTCTACTTAACTCTTGTATTCCTATACTGTGCATTCAGATAAAAGATATAATTTCAGAAGCTATAAGCCTTCTTGGCCCCAGAAGTGATTTTGGATGAACAAACATAATGCATCTTAAACATAATCTTAGTTTTTCTTTGGGCCTGAAGCTGTATCGCAGTTATTCTGACAGTTGCTTATGTGTTGCCTACATTTTGTTTCCTCAGTAATGGCTGAAAATGAGTGGAGTTTTATTGACTGAGTGATGGCTAAGACCTTGTTGCCAACGAAGCTTATATTAGGCTACATGATAAGGATTAGTCCAATGGAATGGGGAAACCAGTGTTTCGCTGTCAAATGCAGAGGAGCATCTAAACCCCATGGGCACTTCTACCTTAAGATCTCTCTGCAGGGAATTTTTTCAATCCAATATGCTGCTGTACTGCAGACATGGCTGAAAGTACTTTTAAGGGAAGAAGGTGATTTCTTACAGTGGCAGTTGTTTGTTCTTGCCTGTATGTGACAGAAATAACTTTCAAAAAACTCTTTAAGCTGCTGCAGTCAGTCCTCTAATAACCCCTCTACTGCAGAAAATAGAACTAGACTCTTACCTAGTCAAAGTCAACAATATGCTATTTACTTCAATGAAATTATTTTGATTTGTGAAAGCAGAGAATTAGGCTAGAATACTTTTCCTTAAAATGAGCTGATTGTTCTTTTTCTCCCTGATTTGTTGATACAACAGTCAAACAGTTATTTACTTAAATGGTAATTTATCCATGATGCAAACAGCCACAAATGATTAAATAAATGACACTTGATAGATTTCAGAGACCCACAGGACCCTGGGAGCCCTAGTGCATTAGCAGACTCCTTATTCTGCCATTTGCTCAATGGGGAGGAGAACTCTTTACCAGCTCTGTAATTAGCTTCCCAGCTCAGGTAGTTGGAAGCAGCTCTATTTTTAGTAACAAAGCACAAGATCACAACTGCTGAAGCCAGAAATGAAATGTGTGGCAACAACCATTTTGTGCATTTAAAACTCAGTGAACTGTTCAGAATACTGAGCAGGAGCAGAGATGGTTGTCTATAAGGTAATTAAGTATGTTGAGGTCAGGAATGTAGGACCTGTGATAAATTAATGCAGTCATAAAACATTTTAAAAACGATGATTTAAAAGCTAAACTAAGGAAAATAAGATAATCCAGATTTTTAGATTCTGTGTGGGCAATATGAAGGATAACATATTAATAGAATCACGTGAACAGAAAGTGCTGAAAATGTGAAGTGTGTATATGTGACTGTGCTAATGGATTTAATCTAATAGAACTGCCAGGAAAACAACAGAAGCACTTTTTTGTCTACTGATAGCTATAAAATTACCTGGAAAGGTAATAGGAGGTAAAGACTGTTCCATCTGTGAAATAAATTACTGGGGCTGCAGAAAGGAGAGAAACATTTTGAATGATGGAGAAAGACAGGGAGGATTGGGAAGGGCAAAAGAGACATCATATCTCTGACTTGGTAAGGATTTGTTGTTTGAAAAAGATGTAATCTGTTAGAGATGTGATCAGTATATAATATAAACAAATTTAGAGTGATTTTTCTTAATATGTTTATTACAGCACATGTAGTCTGTATGAAATTGTTTTACATTGGTGGATATGATGACAGAAATCTATAAAGCTTGATGGTTTCTGTCCAATCTATATTCTTATATATATTTTTCTTATAAATAGATGCATTACTTGCCAAAAGAATTTACATGTTTTTCTGATTACTCATGTTCCCACTCCTACTTATTAGAACTAACTAAATAAATAATTTTTTCTTGTTCCCACATACTATTGAGAGAAGGAAAAGCAAAAATATAAATGATTTTTTTAAGTAAGCACAATACTATCATTAAACTCCAAATTACAACCAGGTGAAAAATTGGTACCTTGCTCTTCCAGTAGGAACTTCTAGCAGTAGCAGTAAATAGCATTTTGGAACAGATATAAGCCTGTCTGGAGATGAAGGGAGCAATTGTGTGGTGGCATGGAGTCATAGACCTGGATACATCTTGTGTTCTTCTATCTCCTCCCAAAATCCTGCAGAAAGGGTACTGGCACAGGTGAGTGAGCACCCAGTGTAAATAATTCTGCTAGATTCTGTTTTTCCTGGACTTCACTGATATGTGAAATGGAGTGAGGGCCTGAGCAAGTGTGCCCTGATACTCAAACTTCAAAAGTAGGCTTTAAAAAATAATTTATAAAACCCCCCAAACCTAAACTAAGTGAATCAAACCCTGCTATTGAATGCCCAAATGTGCTTTGGACTTCTTAAAACAAGTGTGCAGCAACATTATAAAGTAATAATCCATCTATTATTCTAATGAAAATCCCTAAAATAGTGTACTGCATCACCTGAGGTGACACTCATTGCCTATCTTTAATTAATTTGCAGCTCTGTACTGTCATGTATCTCCTACTTGAAAAAGCTCAGAACACCCTGCAAACTGTCAGGTTGAGCTCCTATAAGAAATTCCTGTCTTCTCTCTTAGGTTTGATGATGAGTTGTTTTGGAAACAGATCATGTCTGGGAAACACAGTGAAGAAGAATTTGCACTAAAGAGACAAAGAGAAAAACAACCACTCCTTTCAGTTGCATAATTTATCTTCTCTGCTTCTTCCCTCTCCCTTTAAAGATCCTTTTAAAATTTTGATTGTAAGAAAGTGAATGCTATTACTGTTTAATAAAGTAACTAAATAATACAGAGCATAATGGCTAACACAATGGACTCCCTAACATTTATGGAAATTTTATCCATTAAATGATAATTCTTTATAGTTGAGAAAATATTAAAACTACCGCTAATTATTATTTTGAAAGATAAAATCTGGCATTGAAAAACAGAGTGCATGTTAGATGATAAAAACCCCACTATATTTCTTGACAGTCAGAATGAAATTAATTTCACTCCAAATTAGGTATTTTACTTTTCTGTTTAACTTATTCAATATACATGATAGACAAAAATATTAAAGTGGAAATATTTTTCATAGCAGAATGACTCACCTCTTCCATGTTCCCTATAAAGCACATACATTGTGTATATACAGAATAGAAGACCTAATATGGGATGACTCTTTGATGGATGATTTAGTCAGAGTTGAACACAGATAAATATTTGTTAAAAATTTAATTCCTGAATTCACTTTTTAAATAAGGTTGAAGAGCTTAAACTTCATCAACAAAGTTAGATTTCTGTGTTTCACATTTGCAGAGGTATTTAAATACTTAAAGACAGACAGATACTTGTAAGGATATTAGCAGCTCATGTCCATCTCTGATGCCTCAGCTAAACCTGTTCCAAAAAACCCAGCTTTGATGTGGTGATTTTACAGAGGCCTGGATTTCTGTCTTCTGCACATGGCTTGAGCTGTTCCTTTTGAGCAGAATCTAGCTTCTGTTTAAATCCATTTGGAGTCCAGACATGGAAACCTCGTGTGGGGTCTGATTTTGGTGTGTCTTTGAGAATAGTTCAACCAGAGGGAGTACTGCTTGGCATTAAGCATACCAGCTACAGCTACTTTAATAAATAATAATAATAATAATAAAGCCTGCTCATGGTCAAGTGTGATGTGGTGGTGGTTTGTGAAGTTTATTTCTCTTCAGTGGTATTATATGCAAAATACAGATCTGCAAATAGATGTGACTTCAGGACTGTCAGCCTCAGCTCAGGCATGTTGCTGCCATGGTACAGCCAAGCTTCTTGTCTCTCAGTTTCCTCCAAGACCCCACGAGTCTGCACTCAGGTTTCAACAGAGTGAACCACTGCATCCAGATCACCTATTCAATAGATGTCCTGTGATGGTTTTGTTTGAATTCCCTATCACTGTAGAGGGAAATGAAAACATCCTTACTTTCTCACAACTTTGTATGAATAGGTTTCTTGCAGTTCAGTAGGGCTTCTTGGTCCAGAGCAAATTCTACACTAATGCAGTTTCATTTTTTGGCAGTCAGGTTTTGATGGTTATTTCTGAATATGATCTTGGGATGATATTTGAAAGCAAGACATCTTAGATCTATGTGGTTATTAGTCAAGGCATGAGTTACAAGACTGCATTCTTGTTAATTTTTTATTTCAGTATTTATGACCATAAAATTAGGTTTTGTTTTTTCCCCCTGAAATTAAATTCAAGGCGTGAAGATTGGTCTCATTGCTCAAACTAATTGTGTGACCTTTGGAAGGACTATTACCATGATTAATTGCCTGCAAGTTGTTTTCTTTATTCTAGTCTCTAAAAGTTTCCAAATTACCTCTCTGAACAAAGAACTCCATTGAAACCAACAATGAGATAGAGACATAAAGCCATGTAAGGCCAGATGGCTTTTATTAATGTTGGTAATGGCCACTGATGGTGTGAAATCCAAAGGGATGTCTACAGCAGCACTGCTGCTGGCACACACAGCTCCTGTCTGTCTGTCTGTTTTTCATCCACTTGGAATTCATTTGCAATGAGTTCTTTACTTACATACACTTACTCCATTTTAGATGCCTTTGCATTTTTGAGAGATAAAATGCTTAGGTGAGCAATTAATGCAGAGCTTTCAGTGTTGATTTTTGTGTGTGATTTATTTTTCTCCTGTGCAGATAGTTTATACACTAGTGTATTAGAGACAGTCAAGTTGGAGTCACAAATCTAAAACGGATTATCAGGAAAATTACTGACCTGGCCTTGAGCCAGGTGATTTTCTTCTCTGTACTTCATTAGAAATTTGGTTGGTATCCCATTATTGAATGAGGAAGAAGTCTTTTGAAAGCTAAGCTGGTATTAACTCTTTGAACTTTTCTACTCAACTTTATAATAGTAGTTTAAAGAGAATTTATTTATTGACATAAAGGTATTTCATGTTTTTCTCTTCCATTACAGAGTAATACATTTTTGTTCATGCTTTATTGATAAACAAAAATGCTTACTTTAGAGACTTTAAATATTGCTGTGTATTTTAATGTCAGTATAAGACCCAATGATCCACTTCCAGATTTTCTTAAGCAAACAGACAAAATCTACTGTATGTTAAGTGCCTTTTTCTTTTTTTTTTTTTTTGTGCCCAAGTGAGACATAACATGCTATCTGATCACATTAATGATATGTGGAGACACTGTCATAGGTTGTGTGACCATAAACATATAAAGCATTTAGCTTTTTGTAAGAAACCTTACATAATTTTGGTGTTCTGATAGATTCCCTATAGGGGGGAGCTTCAAATGATTTTTTGTTTTAATATTCCAGGAATATGAAGAGCTGATGCTCTTCCAAGGAACAAATGCTATAATAGCATTTTGAAAAATATCTGAGGAGTTTATATATCTGAAACTAGGATATTTTCCACTGAATATTTGTGACTGTGTTTGACTGTAATAGAACCAATAGATATTGTAGTATTTAATAAAATTCTGAGAAAACAGTATAGTGTCAATTTAAATATTTGCATGCGTTTCGTGGTCTCATTTCTTGAAGAACAAGGCTGTTTATGTTAAAGAAGTTAAGTTCCAATTCCTGCATATGTTAAAAATTTCATGTCATGTTTCTGCTGACCAAAAACTGAATGTTGTCACACCATGACAGCATATTAGTAAAGAAAGGTCAACATTTCACACAAAGAAATTCTATAAAATCACTTGTTTACTACTACTGTAGGGTGATTTTAAACTTAATGAGATAGCATGAGTGTAATCAAAGTAATTTTGCAACTAATTTTAACTGTTCGCAAGAAGTGTGGCCAGCTGTAAAAATAAAAATTTAGATGTAAAGGAAAAGATGAAATGAGCAAGAGGAGGCATTTACCTGATTTCTGTTTGTATTCTACACATTAATATTTCTCCCTGAGTAATGGAAAAATTGTGTCATTTAAAGAGACAGTGGCCAGTAATTATTTTTAGTTTTCCTGAAACAAATATAGTTCAGTGGACCAGAATGAGAACAAACGTGACGTTAGATTTAATGTATTTTTCTATTAAATTGATTTTTCTAGTATTAATAAGAGTAAGGATGGAGGCTGAGGGAAGCCTAAGCCACTATATAGTAGTGGAAAGACGAGTAGATTCATGCCAGTAAGCTGCTGGAGACCCTGTCTAGCAGCATTTGAAACAGGAGGTCACAGACTGATGTTGAAGAGGGGGATTAGCTGCTGCTGAACTATTTTGGCTGAATTTTGCACAAAATGCTGTTGACTTAGGGGCGAAAAGGGGAAAATACATATATTTGCATTGCTAGAAAAAAAATGTAAGAGCCAGTAGGCTGTATCAAACCAGAACACTCACTGGGAAGAATGATGAGGTGTATTACTTTTCCATCTGTGTTTTGGAGGTTAATGAAATTACTCAGACAGTGAGGTAACTTAGGCTTCTAAGGACAAGACTGAAAGACCATCTGGAGGTCTTCTGTTTTTAGTATTTCTAGGTTACTAAATTTCTTTGTTGTTGTTGTTGTTGTGTTTTATTTTTGTTTTCCCTCTTTTTTTTTCCTTAGCAAACAGCCTTCACACTGGAAATGGTCCAACTGTCATGTACAGAGATTAGAAATTGAACATATGAAATCTTGTCCTTATTTATACTATTTTAAATCATGTATTTACTTTTTCAGTTACTTTTTGTAGTTACCTTAATAATTGTGCTAAAGACTCCAGATGTATTTATACTATTTAAATTTTTGGAGGGTCTTCTGACCACTTTCCTGATATGCATAAGGAGTATATTGTTGAGCTTTTTTTGTTTGATTTTACAATGGCATTCTCATAATTGCTGAAGATGTTGACATAACTCTGATCCTCATCAGTATTTGTCAATACAAAGATCTGTAATTGATCTTAAATCTTCTATCTTGCCTTTCATATGAGAAGAAAAAGATGTATTTCTTTCTGATTGCTGACAAACTCTTAGCTATTGTCTTCAGGATACGAGTTAGTAACTATATTTTTGTATATTTAGAGCATGATATTAAGTCCTTTACTGTCTAGAAAAGCTGTCAGATATGCCTGTTCCTGTTCCTCCCCCAAACCAACACACCAGCTCTTAAATGTCTATATAAATATAATTCTCCCATAGCAATTCAATGGGAATTTGCACTGATACATTGAACTCTGATATAGTACAAGAGAACCAGCCTGGGCACACACCCAACTTCAGATGCTTTCTTCTTGCTTTTGAATTACAGTAGAAAAAAGACTGGAGGATTTGAAATACCTGCTATTTCTTAAATATTATTGTATTGAAATATGCACTAAATATTTTGTTTGCTCAAAAGTCAATCTGACACTGAAAATTGGCTAAAACAGTAAAGTTTAAACATAATCTACCTTCTAGCTCTTGTTTTTTTGTGTTTCATAAGAGAGTTTTCTATTTTTCTTTTAAAGTCAGAAGTGGACATCAGGTTAAAGTTTCAGCACTGTCTCTAGAAGTATTTTTGATTTTTGTAAAGTTTAATTTTAACTGTAGAAAGGCAACAACTCAATAAAAAATTCTGCTTAGATTTTTTTTTTTTAAAGTGCAATGTATTTTCTACTTAATGTGGCTCAAGGTTGATGTCATGGTATGACATTTGTAAGACTGAGAAAGTGTAGGCTTTGTACTCATTACAGAACAAGTTAAACAGGACTACCTCTTTCATGGCCATCTGTACGTGCACCTTTGTGCTGACCTACAATGCACTTCTGTTTTTTCCTGATTTAGTCGTAGCCAAGAACACTTGTATCGTGCTGTGCAGTGAATTTTTAAAGTCATGTGCCCAGTATAGCTGGGACTCAATTACACTGTTATCCCAGACCTCTAAAGAGGAAGAGTGCTGTCGTTTTTATTCTATATCACCTATCAGCAGAAGGATCTCCTGATCAAAACACGATCTCTCATCTGATTTGGCATCCTTTTAAACACTTTAGCTGTGCTGCTTCTTCTCCAGACCTGTAAGAATTGTGTTACTACTCTGTCACCCTTCAAATGACAAATCTGGTCAATGTTTTTTTCATGAGGTACAATGAATGCACATTGTAGCTAAAGGAACTTATGTTTGAATCCATAATGCTTTACAATTAGTTACAGACATAATTAGAGGCTTCAGTGAAATTCATACTCGTCCCTCCCCTTGCTTTCTTCTCTATGCTGTTGGTAACTGGAATCAAGAAAGGTTCAGCTTTAATATGGTGAATTTGCTTGTTCCAGGTGTTGGTCTAAGGTGTGATGCACTTTCCCTGATGAGTTCCTTAAGCACGCTTGAGTTTGGTCCTTGTTGTCTTTCCAGGATAAAATGAAGATATATTTGATGCTGTAAGGATTGGTGTCTTTAGTACCTGTAAAGGGCAAGGTGAAATTCCCTCTACCTACAAATCAGAGAATATCATCCTGTCCAAATCCCTGCCAAAAGCAGAGTCAATTGAAGCAGGTTTCTTGCGACCAGTTAGAGTTTGAGTGGTTCCAGACTTGGAGACTTCACAACCTCTTTAGACAACCATTGGCCACCTTCCTTTTCTTCTTTTTAAGTATTTACTTAAATGAACATTTATTTGAAGGAATTGAATTCAAATTAACTTAATAAATAAAATGCTTAGTATTTGAATTTATGTTCATTTGAAATTTTGTCTATTTGTTGGATACCATTGAGGACACTGTCTTTATCTTCATTTCACTCTCCCCTCAGCTATTTGCACACATTGAGACAACCTTCCTGAGCCTTCTCTTCAGGCTCCTTTTTTTCCAGTTCCAGCTCTCTTAGCTTCTTCTGGTATGAGTGATACTCCAGTTCCTTAATCATCTTCATGACCCTTTACTGGACTTGCTCCAGCATTTCCATGTCTCTATTTTACTGGAAAGCCAAGAACTGGACAAAGAACTCTCCCACCAGTATAGAGTACAGGGGAATAATCACCTCCCTAGACTTGCTAGCTATGCTCCTGACTAGGACAACCCAGGATGCTGCAAGTATTTAAAGTATGGCTTTTTCCCAGTGCCTCCCCTTGTTTTCAAGCCATGCTCAAGGGCACAGAACACACGTGTGTGGTGTCTTCCAGCACCATGGCAGTGGGGTGAAGTGAAGCACTTTGCTGTAAACACAACTTATAGATTCTATATAATTGAAAGTGATGAGGTCCAGAGGAAGGAATCAGTCCATGATCAGCCCATGCTAAGGAATACTATCTTTAAACTGGCCATTAGTCACTGTATATCAGTGGACTTCACACAGACAGTGGTTCTATAAAGTAAAAATTTTGGATTACTGTGATATATCTACAAAATACGTCCTAGCAGATCTCCTCCCTGGCAGGTGTATATTGACTTGTCCAAGTTATATTAACAGGTTCAACAGTAAAAGGTATAGATACTGTTTTGGAGGAAAGGAATGGTTAGGACAGAATCCAAGTTAAATTTCATAGGATGTTTCAAGAGTTGAACTTTGAACCTGATCTGTATGTCTGGAATATTTATATTTGAATCAGTTTAGCTAAATGTTGCTTTCTACTTTCTCCCCCTCCTAAACTAACTTCCTTTCCATACATGCTGAAAGAGTTTGTTTTTTTTTAAATCATTGTTTTCTTCTGTTAACTATGGGTATCCTTCATCTTGTCATCTTTTACATTAATTATTTTCATTTTTTAAGTGCCTCTTTTTGTTCCAAGGCAGTGGAGGTGAAAAAAATGCAGGGTTAATGAGGTAAATTCAATATTTAGTAGCTGGTTTTCCAGGTGCAGCACTTCTGTCGTTGCATCTTGAATAAGTATATGCATTTTGTAAAGTGTAGATCTTTAAAACCACCCTGTAATTTACAGTGCTTTGAAGCATGCTGCAATGAAAATTTCTTCAGTAATGATCTATCTTCTGAACCTCTATGCATGTGAAAACAGTTAATCCCTATGTTCCAATAGGACTAATGAGGTGTTTCATACTCTCTAAATTTTGTTCGGATGACTTGTCCATATAGAATTAATAATTCTCTAGAAGCACATAATCTATATTTTTTTGATCTAAATTTGCTATTAAAAAATAAGTAGTCATTTTCCTTTTAGATTCAGGGATGACATCAGAAATGATGTGTTATCACTAGAATGAAATTCTACTGGAGCAGATATTATAAATTCATAATTAGTAGCAAGAAATTATTGATATGTTATAATTATAAAAGGAATCAGGGTGAAATGTTTGGGTCTTCATCAGCATGCAGGATATAATTTTCAGAGCATGTCAAGGAAAATTTACTCTAATTTTCTTTCTGAATTTGAAGCTATGAGAGTGATTGCATTTCTTGGATGGCTTTTCTCCTTCAGTTTGCTTTATCCCAATTCACATGTTCTGTCCTTATGACTTGAATTAATTTGTGTGCATTGCAGGGTATTAATATCCCTTTTAATTAGTTTACTATTGCTTACATAGACTGTATAAAAAGTGGCTTCATAGTTTGTGAGAAATCATTGAACAATGCATTGAAAAACATTTATTTCCTTTCAGTTCTAAAGTTTGTGTATCTGAAGTAGAAAACAGGAGAAATCAAGGTGTCCTTGCCATGGCAATTCAGTTTCCTCTGCACAGGTCCCACTCTTTATGCATTGGAATCTTATTTACGCAGCTCAGGAAAAGGAATGCCAGTAGATTGACACTGTTTTAAGAAGGTCATACTTTGAATTTTTAAGTACAAAATATGTACTTTCTGATAAACTAGGGTCAGGTACTAGTTAGAAACTAGTCCTTCCCCTGGCACACCTTCTAAGACCTTTCACATTTTTGAATGTACCTTATGTGTACAGTTTCTGTTCACATAAAAATATTTATTTCTGCTGACAGGTCTCATCTGCTGTTTCCTTGGCATCACTTATTTCTCTGCACTTGACTTCAAGTCTGTTGTACTAAATCTGTCTGAGAAGGGATATATCTTGAATTTTGTGTTTGTAACACTAGCACTGCTATAGTATAATTCTCTTCTCTCCACCTTTTATTTTCAGCCATTTAAACAGTCATTCTTATTGCCTATTTTCCACTTGGTAGTGAAGTTAAACATGTGAATGTCATATTTAACTACCAAAAAGTAAGATCCACTTTTTTAAAACATTAAGAGAAATTAAACAAGTCAAGTGGAAAGGTGGTGTTGACAGAAGGACGGTGATTTGCAAGTTAGTGGAATAAAAACTAGTAAGTCCAGTTAAGAAAAGTGTATTTCCTTGCAGTTATATTCCTTATATCTCCTGAATGTACCAAACCAGAAGCCAGTGCTCCAGCATGGAAGAATATGGCAGATGGAATTATTTCTATGCAAGTATTAAAAGGAAAAGCTCTACATTATCTCTGTCATGATTTAGTTTTGGGCTTCAGTCTCCATGCTGTCTATTATTAGCATCATAAAACATAATGGAAGTATTTAGACATTCAAATGCATAGATTCATGCTGTATATCACTTCCTTATGTATCTGCAGATGGTGTGTATATTTTTGTATGTTGGATTTTATGGTGGTTAGAATACATTTGATGGGGTAAATGTAGGGGAGTGCAAAGATTCATTGCAAGTGATTCATTCAAGGAGTTACATGTGTGTTTTGTAAGCCATTTGGTTTCCAATGCAAACTCTGAATCATTATCTTACTTTATCACTACTTCTTTTTAACTTCGATGATTTTTTTTCCTTGTTCAGTCAAAAAGGCTGGGAGTCTGATCTATTAAATGCTTGAATGCTTGATGTTGAAGGGTTTATCTATATATGAGCAGAATAAAATTAAGTAAGACCTTTTAGTGCATAGAAAAAGAATGCAGGAGGTCCATTTTTCTAAGGTTTTTGATTCAGACCTCAGATGAGCACTCCAATGTAATTCTAAGTGAGACAAGTGAAAGCAGTGTATGTTTGAATTATGCACGATCTGCAAATATAAAGGCAGAAAGTAATGGAAATTCAGTCACAGGAATGGATTTCAATGATCAGTTACAAGTTGATCAATTCAAATAATCAGTTGTTTCCCCCCTGGGCTCAGTGGAGTTTAAAAGTTATGAAGTTCCCAAACACAGTTCTTGAGGACAGGCTTTCCTCACACTATCAAGTTTTTAAAATCTCTTCACACGGGAAGCTACTAAAAGGGAAAGATGAGTCTGTAAGTACTGTATGGAGTGTGCTCACCAGGAGAATTGTCTTAACTTTTGCAGTGGCTTTCATTCTTCATCACAGGTGGAAGATTTATGGAACCAACAGCTTGTAAACTAGACAGAAGTGTTTAAGCTGTTACGGTGTGTGTATGAATGGAAAGGGAAGGCACAGCACAAGTAATTTCTTCTCCATTTGTTGTTTCATGAGAGGGAGATGCCTTTGCCCATGCTGGAGTTCCACAGCTCCTACTCTCATGACAAGCTGTCTTTTAGCATAGTCCTCTTGAGCTGACTGAAGTAATGTGGAAGTTGAGATAAGGGAAGCAGTTACAAGACAGTGATGTCTTTTAGAAGAAAGGAGTCTCAAAATTAATCAAATAGGTAACCAAAATGTCATTTTCCTTGATTTATTTCTCAAGAGTCGATGGAAATGCCAGAGAGCCTGGCATTGCTCAATCAGCATCATATAGCAACTGTTGAAATCAATAGAAGTATGTTACTTGTTTTTGCAAATAGTATTGTCTGACAGGATGTGACTGAAATAAGTCAGCCTCAAGAACTAACAGAAGCAGAACTAAATACCAGTTTCAGTGCTTGCTTTCTGTCTCTGGGGATATATTTTCATAGTGGCATTTAGGATTTTAGAACTTCATCTTCTAAACTGATTAGCTAAGCAAGAAACTTTGGCTCTCATTAGTAGTTATTTCCAAATATGTTCAAAGATATGGCACTAGACCCTTAAACATTACTTCACCAGGCTTAGAAGGATTTCCAGGAAATATCAGAAATTTACAGTTCAAGCCTTAGTCTTGCAAGTAAAAAACTTTCACATGAGTAATCTGATCTACTTCAGGCTTCTGGTTCTGGGTAGGATGCTGCTGTGTCCTACTCCTTTAAAGGAGTGACTTATTCTATAAGGAGCTCCATTTGTTCGATTGAACTTTACAAAAAGAAAGAGAAAGCTTATTAAGAAAGTAGGTGACGAATTTTGTTCTTTCTGAATAAAGATCATTATGTCGTATGAAATGTTTTAAGACTGTGACTAGTATGGTACAATCACTTAAAGTGGTGCATGCTGGTTTTTCATGGTACTGCTGTGTTTCTATGTGTGTAGATGTAGAAGTTTTGAAAATATGTAATTGGTTTGTGATTAGAAATTTTAGTCACATCCCCATAATTGCCGCGGTGAAATCCAGAAAATGTATCCTAGGCAGTTCTAGATGATTGCTCTGTGCGTTTTAAGTCTTGTCTCAGGCTTTTCTAAATGGGCAATTATTTTCTTTGAGGAGAGGGGAAGTTGTTTTTTAAGACAACAGAGCATGTTTCATATATTAAAACTGTTTTTAGTCTATGCATATTATTTGAAGGAGGAGAAAAAGATTAGAATTTGAAGGAGAAATTTGGAGGAATGGCATCTTGAAGCAATACTACATTTAAAGAGCATACTGAAGGCATACATTTAGAAGTTGCACTTTGAAGAGCGCCTGTGTCTCTATAGATTGCTGAACCTGAATAGATCAACAAGATGACCAAGAGTCTAGGTCATATACATCTATACATGTGTGGTAGTTTGAAAGAAAATCAGTGAGAGACTCAAAGTCAGAACTACAATTTAATAGAAAAATGTTGGGAAATGGCCATTTCTGGCTGCACAGACATAAGGTATAAGTGAGCAATCCAGGCTCCATAGACAAGTGTTAGGCCTCTGCTCAAGGCTGTTCTCAAAACAACTGTGGGAAAGGGAGACATGAGAGCTGTAAACAAGGTGCAGGTGTCTAGAGATTAGCTTGGTAGAAGAAACTGTTGATGTTATTGCCTTCTGATACCAGTTTGTGTGTTAATTAGATTAGAGAAAGATCCCGTGTGAAACTTCTGTAAGTGAATAATATTTTGAGCACGTAAGGTAGTATAAGTATGTGCACTGTCTGACAATAAACGAGCTTGATTTATGATTCACATTGGATCGTCGTCTTGCTCCTCTCGCCGACAAATGGTGACCCCGACGTGCGGGACGAAGACGCGCGGGACAGGACCAGCGGGATCGGGAAAGCACCGGTAGCAGCGACCGGGGAGCGAAGATCTATACCCTTTGCGCGACGAAGGGGGGATCCGATCGCTTGGACCTCGGAGAGAGGTCCGCCGCCCGAGAACGGCTATACTCGGAAAAGCTGCGTGGCGATCGCGATCGGCGCATAGACGCGGCGCGGAAAGACACGGAGGGGCCAGCGCGGAGGGACGCGGAGGCCACTGCGATCAGCCTGGAGTGGTTAACCAGCTGGACGAATATGGATACGCAGGTAGCCGTAGACTTATTAACATGCTTTTTAGAAAAGCGAAGAGTTAGCGAAGAGACCCTAAAGCAGGTGGCAGGATTAGCTACATTGGGGATGGCAAAGGGTTGTTTCGGGGACCCTAACAGGATTTTTGACCTGCCAGAATGGTGGACGTATGGTGATCAGTTGTTTGAGGGAATTCTAGACAGCAACAAGGTAGGCGTGACACTCGGGAAGCCCTGGAGGGAGGTAACGACCTGTTTGCAAAGGTACCAGACAGAGAAAAAGGTTGCTGCCGTGGTTTTGGGGGTGCACAGCTCGCCGCCCGATCGCGGCGCGACCCCAGAGGCGAGCGCTGCTTGCGCGGAGCAGGCGGCCGTCGCGCCGTGCGCGGAGCAATCAGCCGTCGCGCCGCCCGCGCCGCCGCAGCCGGAGGGGGGGTGTCTGCCCCTTCCTTGTGCACCGCCCGAACCACAGGAGGAAGATCAGCCGGCTTTGCCCCCCACCCCGGGCGATTCTATGCCTTCTCGCCCGGTGCGAGGAAGCAGCGTCCCTTCTTGGCAGGAGCAGCCGCCGGCACGCCAGCCGCCGCTCGCACCCCCCCCCTCGCTGGGTGGAGGTGGAGGCGGGGGCGCTGCTCCGTTTCGCGCGGGGGAAGGGAGACGCAGAATTAGCTGGGCAAAGGTAGAACAGAAAGCTTTGGAAGAGGGCGATGAAAAACTAGCTCAGGACGTTAGAACTTTAAGCCGAGGAGAAGCGGCGTTTCCAGTGCTCTTTGAGTCCCTGCAGGATGACAGGGTATCCGCGGCTATCACAGCTGGGGTGCCGCAGTGGAGGCAAGGGGTACTGTTACGCCAGTGTGTTTTAGAAAATTGTAATCGGCAGACGCTGCCCGCAGACACCTCCATTCAGGTCATGTTAGAAAGGATGAGCCGAGTGCCGGTGGGAATGCAGGCATTTATAGCAGAAATAGTCACCGCCATGGGAGACAAAAGAGGTGAAATGATAGCCCCTGCCAGACGCAGGCCCTTAGCGCAGTGGCGGGTGGGTCGCGCCTAGGCAGAGAGCCCCGGTGCTTCAGGTCTGGGGAAGAAGACGGAAGGGATGGAGATAGATGAAAGACAGCTGACAGTCCAGGACCTCTTCCAACTTATCATCTCTGTGAGAGAATTGAACTGTGGTAATTCCGTTATTCGGAATCTCCTAAAATGGACTTGAGACTGTAGATTAACCCTGAGAGTGAGAGTGGCCTTTCAAATACCCGGCTGTGAGACGCGATCAGTGATAACCGGACAGCCGCCCCCGAGTCTGTGAAAACAGTTTTGCAATCGGACTCGCTTCTACAATCCGTCAGGGAAGAAGAAACAGAAAAGTGATGTACTGGAGGAATTTCTACATGTTTAAAAGGTTAGAGAGCTCGGCCCGCGAGCCTTCAACGGCACACCAACCCCCGCAGCTGTTTCGGATTTCTCCCCGCGGCCGCTGCAGTAAGCGGCGGCTCCTGCCCGGCAGCCCCTGCCCTCGGCTCCGGTGGCATCTCAGTGCGCTGGGGGTGGGAGACTGTGGAGCTGGCAGCGGTGGTGACACGGCGCGGCAACGGCCACAGCTTTTCCGTGCGCCGGGCGGGCAGCGAGGAACCTTTTTTCCCAGCATCGACTACGTAACAACAGTTTTCCCTGTCCACTGGGACCACGCGCAGCTCGCCTGCTGGCACCGGAAAACGGGAAGGAGAGCGCAGCCGGCCCACCACGCTCCGACAGCGGTACCGGCCCAGCACTCTCTGCGCCTGCGCCCTCGACTGCCGGTGCTCCAGAGTCAACCCCTGGGTGCCCTTTTAATAGGTCGTTTTTCTGCAAGTATCAAAGACTGTTCCTATTGTCTCGTATACTTGCTGCTGACTTTACTGGTGGAATCTGTGTTAACGGGAAGAAATCTGGGAAATCTAGGTTGCTGCCAGACTTGCACTTATTCAGTGCAAAAAGAAAAAGGGGGAGACGGGGAGGACAGAGAAAGTGAGAATGCTGGAATGACTGTTCACAAGCGTCCAGCCCACAACAACAATTCAGCAAAAACAAAGGATTGAAAACGTGGCAGAACTGATCCAGAGGGGACGCAGCAGAATTGTACACCTAACAGGCCGGTGCCAAAGCGCAGCCGGGGCCGAGCAGAATAAGGAAGTTTGGGCGAAATGTAAACTGATTAATAAGCTAGAAGAAACATTTGAATAAATAACATGTGCAAACTTGCAGACTACATATTAAGAAATGTTTAAGTTAGATTTTCCTTGAAAGACTCTTGAAAGTTAAAGTTAAGTAGTGTATCTTTTATAAAAAAAAAAAAAAAAAAGTAAAAGTAAGACAAGAAGATTGCTTGTTGGAGCAAAACTGAGCAGTTTGTTTCTTATAGTGATAGTATTAGAATAAGATTTCAAATATTTCTGTCTTGATTTTTTCATTCTGCAAAATCCTGCATGTTTTAGAGTGGTAAGCCTTAGTAGCAGATTTTGTCAGGAAATGTATACCTTTGTATTGTTTGTTAATTAATGATGGGAATTGTCTTGCTAGATAGAAATGAATGACTGGAATTGTAATCTGTTCTTACTGTTTTTCCTGTTTTACTTTGTTTCAATGAGTGTTTGAGTTTTATACCTACAGCTGAACTTGGAAGTACAGTGATCGTGGAGAAGATGGAGTGAAGAAAGGATGGATCTGTGTGCTTGCAGCTTGCGACACTGTTTTCAGGCGTGTCCCGGGCGATCACCCCTGATGTATTGGTAGT
The DNA here is from genome assembly GCA_034509425.1 of Eopsaltria australis. NCBI lineage: Eukaryota > Metazoa > Chordata > Aves > Passeriformes > Petroicidae > Eopsaltria > Eopsaltria australis. Next base: position 569,750 of record JAVTVJ010000425.1, read on the forward strand.
TGTAGATATGTTGTTAAAGTTTAAATGCTATTAGGTTTATTAAGTTCTGTTACAATTAAGCATTACAACTAGGTTCTATAAGAGTTAACTAAAACTATGCATAGCCATGTGTGTTATAGCAAGGATTAGGTTCTGTTAAGATTACGTACGTAAACTCATGCATATGCAATCTTTTAATTATTATGTTCATGGTACCATGGTCTTTTTCGTCAAAAGTGTTTGGCAAAGTCTGTTATTTTACAGTCTGCACAACCTGTATTATGTTTGTGTAACTGTCTCTATTATTTGCTCAGATTTAAGTAACCTTCTTAGTTGTTGTTTCTAACAGTTTTCTCATAAGATCTGTGTTAGGGAAATCCCTCCAGTTAGAGCCCTGGCCCTGGCCAAGCCTTGACTCTCCCTGGTTGGACATCTTCCAACAGACCCAGGTGTTTCTGCATCCAAATCGTATTTAAGTCGGGTTTGACTTAATAATTGGAATTTATATCAGCTGGATCCTTTTTGGGGTGGACTTGGAGACCCTATCCGGAAGGGCTTCCCATGTCTTCACTGAAACAAGGCAGCTGTTGCAGACCCTGGATGTTAGCATAGTATTCTAGACTTCAGTAAGGTATTAACCTAATTGACAGCCTTCAGAGACGAAGCAATTGAGACTAATTCACAAGATCACCTTAGAATGTTTAGCACATAGGTGTTGGAAGTATTCTTATGTCTAGTTATGTGTGTTTCTTAATGCGCTACCTATGACAAATGGCTGGTAATGCCATAAACAAACTCATACTGATTAAAACAGAAAGGGGAATTGTAAGGTTGCAAGTATGTGTGTTAAATCACGAAAAAGATACAGATAGTAGTACACTTAAAAGTACACCTTTAAGAGACTGGTTAACAAGCTTAAGTTTTAAAGACTGATTAGTGAACTTTGTAAAAATGGAATTGATAGTTTTAGTAATTATTATAATCATAAGTGTATTATTGCCATGTGTAGTTAAGTATTTGATGAATACAGTAGAAAAAAAAAAAAGTGTAAACCAGGCCTGGATTGCTCAAAGAAAAGAAGGGGGATATGTTGGGAAATGGCCATCTCTAAGTGAGCAATCCAGGCCCCTCAGATGAAAGCAAGGCCGGAGAAGCTCATGGTACCTTTCACCAAAATGCGAAGGGACTGTTTCGCCAGTTTAGGATGACAATGCGGGAAGCGGGGGGCGTTGTGGGGGCCTGCCCCGGCTGTAGCCGCCATGGCCCAGGGCTGGGCTTGGTGTGGGTCCCCGGGGCTTGGGCCCGTGTGAACTCTAGCCTTTCAGTGTATAGAGACACTCGTGTATGGTGCAATTATACCTCCCCCAACATTTCCCATTCTACTAATCAACCCTTGAAATTACCTAGTGTCATGTTTTTCATTTGTGGAGATCGAGCCTGGCCAGGTATCCCCTCCAAAATAAAAGGGGGACCCTGTTCTCTTGGAAGGTTGACATTGCTGACCCCCAACACCTTGATGATTCTTAATAAGCTTCGACAGCACCATCTCAGGCGCTTGAAACGCTTTGTACACGGCTTTGCTGCTGATTGCAAATCTAATGTCGAGTTTTGGTCGCCTGCTGCTATTATTGAAGCCTCCTTCCTTGCTCCAGGAGTGGCCTCGGCTGGGGCCTTGGCCCAATTGAACAAACTAGGTTGTTGGCTCTCCAAACAAACAAACGCTACATCTAAAGCAATTTCAGATTTGTTGCTTGATGTGGATTCGGTGAGACACGCCACGTTGCAAAATAGAGCTGCACTAGACTTTTTATTGTTGGCACAAGGACATGGGTGTGAAGAATTTGAGGGAATGTGTTGCATGAATCTCTCTGATCATTCTAATTCAATACATGCACAATTAAAAACTTTGACTCAGCTCACCCAGCAATTGCAAGTAAGCAATGACTTAGGAATAGCTAAATGGTTGTCCTCATTGGGCATCACAGGTTGGATCCAAACATTGTTATTCAAAGGCCTTCGATTGTGTGTTGTTGTTATTGTGTTTATAGTAATTGTTAGAGTTGTGTATAGCTGTTTAATGAAACAAGTAACCAAAGTGACCCACAATGTTTTGCTCGCAAAAGAGGAACAAGGAGGAATTGTTGAAAAATGGCTCCATGACCAGGGCCATGGGTCGCTAGAGGGCTTGTGCAAAGAAGACCCAGTTTAACTGGGGAAAAGACTGAAGTAGATAATAAGAGTAACATTGCCTTTAAGAATTTGATTGACTGATATAAGTTTTAAAATAGATGATAAATGAAGTTTATAAAGATAAGATTGATAGTTTTAATAGTTATTACAATCATAAGAGTACAAGTGCCATAAGTTCAGTTGAGTTTAAGTGTTGCTAAATTTAAGTGATGTTAGGTTAAAGTTTATTGATTTTAAATTCTGTTAAGCTCTATTAAGGTTAGGTTCTGTTAAATTTAAGTTCTGCTAAATATAAGTGTTAAGTTCAAGTGAAGTTAAGTTTAAGTGATTGTAGGTAAGTGTTAAGGACTGTTAAGGTTAAGTGCTGTTAAGTTTCATTTCTGTTAAGTTTAAGTGTCAATAAGTTTATAGTGTTAAGTATTTGATAAGTAATAGAAAAAGTGTAAATATGGTCTGGATTGCTCAAAGAAAAGAAGGGGGATATGTTGGGAAATGGCCATTTCTGGCTGCACAGACATAAGGTATAAGTGAGCAATCCAGGCTCCATAGACAAGTGTTAGGCCTCTGCTCAAGGCTGTTCTCAAAACAACTGTGGGAAAGGGAGACATGAGAGCTGTAAACACGGTGCAGGTGTCTAGAGATTAGCTTGGCAGAAGAAACTGTTGATGTTATTGCCTTCTGAGACCAGTTTGTGTGTTAATTAGATTAGAGAAAGATCCCGTGTGAAACTTCTGTAAGTGAATAATATTTTGAGCACGTAAGGTAGTATAAGTATGTGCACTGTCTGACAATAAACGAGCTTGATTTATGATTCACATTGGATCGTCGTCTTGCTCCTCTCGCCGGCAGAAAAATGCAATAGTACAAAAAACACTGACAGAGTCAGAATACAACCTGACATCCTGCCGGTCAGGGTGTTGGTAGTAGTCCACTTAGAAGGTGGCTGCAGTCCTCTGGGAGTGATAGATATGGTTCTGTTGAAGCAGTGATCCTGTGAAAGGTGTAGTTCTCCTCTGAAGGTCCAGTGGTGGTGTAGAAGGATCTGGTCTTCCTCTGGGAATCCAGTGGAAAAGCTGACTTGTGGTGTTTCAAATTCTAGTTTATATGCAGATAGGGATACATTGGTTCCTCCCCCTGGGCAGGGCATCTCACAATGGGATGATGGAGTTTATCAGTGGGACTCAATGGCCCATTAACTGCAGCCATTAGGGATGAGCAAAGTAAAGTGCCCCACCTGGCTCTAAGGACTGGCCCATTAGAGAAGATGTCCTGCGGCCATCAGGGATGAGCCAGGAACACTGCCCCACCCGGCCCCAACATCCCATGAAGATGGTGATAGAATACATACCATTGTAACCTAAGACAACATGCTAATATACATTTATCATTTATGCTTCCATTTGCATTTGTGGTGATGCTACTGAATTCTTTGCTGTCAATTCTGCCATCAGCCAACATGGCCAGGCTCTGTAAAGAAGGGTGTTGAGGGTGACAGCAAGCCCTCATTGATGAGGTGTGCACTGCAACAACATCTGAACAGGGCAAGCAGAACAGGTGGGACATGTGATGTTAGACAACTAACACAAACATTTAAATTGCAGACTCAGAATGACTGAGGTTAGAAAGGACATCAGTAGTTTATCTAGTCCAACCTCTTGTTCAAAGTAGGGTCCACAAACCACACCAGGTTGCTCAGGACTTTGACATCTAGTTATGAAAGCTTCCATGAACAGAGGCTGCATAAAATCTGTGGACAACTTGTTCCAATCCCTCAAAGTCCTCGTGGTGAAAAAAGTTCTCCATATATTCAGTTTAAGCCTCTGTCTGCAGTTTCTTGTCCTCTCAATGGGCATCACTTTAAAGTTCCTGGCTTTGTTTTCTCAATGGTCTCCTCATAAGTAAAGTAACAGGTTTATGTTAGCTTCCTGAAGCAGACTTCTACATGCTGAACAAGCCTTTTCCCCTCATCTTCTCCTTACAAGGGAGTTTTTCTAGACTCCAACCATCTTTTTTGCCTTTTATCAAGCTTTCTGCAGTTTGTCACTTTTTTTTTTTTAGGTACTGGCAGAATGATACAGGATGCAGTGTATTAGATGCAGTCTAATGACTACCGGGCTCACTTACATCTATTGGCCATGGGCCTTTTAAAACAGCCCAAGGTGCTCAGATATTCTTTATAGTGAGTGTGCCATATCCACCATGTTTAGCAGTGGGCCCATGTTTTTATTGCCCAGACCTTTTCTTGCATATTTAGCATAGAAAATATTCTTGTTGCCTTTGATGTCCCCTGTCAGTTTCAATCCTTGCTAAGCTTTACTTTTCCTAGACAGATGGCTGTGCAGTGTTTCTAAATTCCTTCTTTGTAGCTTAATTAGAATGCTAGTTCTGGAGTAGAGGCAGGGTTCAGAGGTCCAGGCATCCTGTCCCATGTGTATAGCTGGTTGCTCTGATGACATAATTGTATTGCAAATACTATACGGAGGAATATTTTGGAAGACAGCTAGCAAGTGCAAAGAAATACAGAAATATGCACTTTACAGTGCTGTTTGGGGTTTATTGTTTACATATATTAATGCAAACCTTTTTTGACAGTCTCCTGGTCCAGGCATAGACTGTGCCTGTTATGGCAGTTTATATTTCTGATAGCCATCAGTTTCTCAGAGATGATAAAGCTATTGCCACTGTGAGTCAAATTTACTTGAAAATTAATGCAGTTGTCCATTTAAACTTTATGATAATGCCTTGTTCTTCTGTGCTGAGCTACTTGGCACCATTGTATCTGTCACATTTAATAAAGATATATTCATCTTCAACTTTATTTCACGTAGGAATTGCTAGACTTAGCATATCCACACATCATATTGTATCGCTGCTATGAGATCAGGTTGGTTTACCATAGCAAAGAGTTTGTCCTTCAATATTAAAATAGTTAGTGTGAGTTGTTGTGTTTATCACTACTCATAACAATACTAATTTTCCTATTATATGATTAAAATTCTGACAGATGTTCCAAGGTTGCTTGAAAGAGGTGTTACTGCCTGCTACTATTTTAAATGACTGCTTATTTGCATTTGTTCTTTCATTATCTCTAATAGATGATGACATAGCATAATGGGGGGAAAATTATGTTAAACCAATGTTGTGAAAGAGACAGCTTTAATGTAGTAAACACAAAATTATCTTGACAAGCCGAAGAGACTCTCTAGCTCATTTTTAGGAAAGGAAAAATAATAACAATTCTTCTTTAAACCCTTATACCTTGATGTTTAGTGAAGATTTAATTGTTGTGTAAGGTGAAGAAGGAAGCATTTATGTATTACTGGTCTGTAGGTGTAGTTTGAATATAAGTTATTTCTGTGTGGATTGAGTGTGTATTTTTATTTGGAGATTTAAATCCCAGATTAGAATCAGTCTTGGGAGTCAGATTGTGTGTAACAGCCAGAAGCAGTGTCATCCATGATCTTTTCCATAAAATTCTGTGACCAGTCCAGCTCTGCTTGGCTGAAGCTACTGACTCAGAGTAGGAATGAAATGCTTGGTTAGGCTCAAAAGTTGAGTGTCTTCCCCTGCACCAGGGCACAGCCAAGCACCATAATGACACTTTTGCTACAGCTCAGCTGGAGGAAGGGCAAGAGCTAAAGGCACATTTCCCACCAAGTCTGGTCCCAAGCATAATTGCTAATTGCCATGGCAACTGCTGACCATCCTTCATTTATAAAAGGTAAGACCACCCTGAATACATATGAGTACCAGACACTAAGAAGTTAGTCAGTAGGTATGACAAGGTAGCCCCAAATCTGTGTCCACTCAGTAAGTTTTCCTGTTATGTCATCAGATAATTTTTCCTTATGCAAGAAGAGGGTTATTATCATTATAGAAAAGATATGTAACATTTCAGTGTAAACCTCTGAGCTCTTAAAGTCAGACAGCAGATTATAGCCCATCATTTGCTCTCATTTAAATCAGTAGAAATCTGAAGTAGCTGCATTGACACAATTTCCCTCATATGCACCAGTATATCTGAGAATGGAATTCAACTTTGTCAATAAATTAAGGCATCTTTTTCATCCAAGTGGATGTCTGCAGCCATAATAACTCATAACATTAGCTGTAGGTGGACTTGAACTGGGTATTTGGAACTCTTGATTCTAAAGCTGACCATCCATGGGAAATGTTTTGCATTTTCTCTTTCGAGTCATTGACTTGACTGTTTGGTCTGCCAGCTCTGTTTGCTTTGCATTTTGCTCAGTACAATTCTAGATGTGGTTTTTAAATGATACTGAAATATAAATTATGACAACAGATTTTAAAATAGGGATTATTAAACTCTAGAAAGTCTCCATCTGCTTGTATATCAGTATACAGAATATTTTCTGCCCAAGGCCTGGTGCCCAGTAGAGAGAACATTTTTCATTGTTTCTGTACATTCTTCTCTGACTCAACTAGGAATGTAAATCATCAGAAATTATTAGGAATCTGTCTTTGGGAGATTACTACCTCTATTTTGTAGAGCCAAGACATCTATAGATTTTCAGAAAGGTCCATTTTAGGACTTCATTGTGTGTGTTTATCTAAAAGGAATATGCAGATCAGTTATGTTTGTTTATTCCCATTGTTGCATATTATAATGCTTTTGCATAAAGAGGTGCTGTATAATAAATAGCTTGCTGGCAAAGGAAAAGCATGATCTTATGGTCAAAAAGAGGAGTTTAGATTAAACATTACTGTGCTGTAAACATGAATTCTAGCACACTCCCTGGGATAGGAAGTAGTGGGCATGTGAATCCTAGATTAGCCAGAATTCTGGTGTGCTGTAATGTCATAGTGATGGACTGAAAGGCCAAGAAGTCTTTGGCAATTTATTCTTGTTTTACACAAAATATGTTTTTGTGACTGTGACTCAAAAATAGGCTGATATGTTGGAAGTGCTTCCAAGAAACCGCAACAATTACTTTATATGTAAACAAAGAGAAGACCTCCAGAAATAGAGAAAACTATATTTTCAGTCTGTTTTCATGAGAAAGAATTTAAGATCAGCTTTTGTAAGATTCTCTGAGTATCCATTGAACATAAATAGTGTAGAGCTCTTGAGGTAAACAAATCTCATTGCAAAGTGAATGTAGTCAATTTTAGAGAATCAGAAGAGGTACAGGATTGAGCACAGCTAGTTATTGCAACAAAATACTGAGAACTGGTGATAATGTGCTATTTATCAGTTGTATGACATGAGGAACTACTATTAGAAATGCCATGGAAATCAAGAGAAAAATAGATTCAGTTTATGTAATAGAGGTTGTTGTTGGAGAATATCCTTCTCCAGCTGCTCAGACATAAAGTGGGTGAGCAATCCAGGCCCCTTAGACGAAAGCTAGGCCTCTGCTCAAGGTTATTCTCAAGACAACTGTGGGAAAGAGAGACATGAAAGCTGAAAACAAGCTGCAGGTGTCCAAAGATTAACTTGGCAGAAGAAACTGTTACTGTTGTTGCCTTCTGATATCAGCTTGGTGTTTTAATTAGAATAGAGAAAGCTCCTGTGGGAAACTTCTGTGGGGAATAACGTTTTGAGCACGGACAGCACTATAAAGAGTGTGCACTTTCTGACAATAAACGAGCTTGATTTATCACTCACATTGAGTCGGCATCTTGCTTCTCTCGCCACCGACAGGTTGTCTCAGGTTGGATAAGACTGGTTTGTGTTAAATGCTAAGTTAGACTAATTGAAAAAAGTGATTTTCTGTGACTGTGAACAGTGTAATTGAAGATGATCTCTCAGTTTAAATCTTCTCTGACACATGACTGAGCAAAGAGCAGAAAAGTGCCATCAAGTGCAGGGGAAGGACTGTAAGTTTAATGAGCAAACCACTTTCTCTTTTACTTTTCTGAAAATTCACATGCCACCAAATTTTGATTGATGACACTGTTTGGGTTTGTTTTTTTTTTTTTTTTTTCTCTTTAATAGTAGGCAAAGTCTTCATTTATTTCCTTTCTTTTACCTACTAATCATCACATAGTCAAAGAAAAAGCTTCTTATTTAAATCTCTTTTGTTTAAGATTTAGTCTAGCTTCAGAGTGATCTGGGAAATGAAGAAAAAGTGATAACTCTGAAAAACAGAACTCAAGGTTTCTGCAGTCGACCACTGACCATTTTCAACACAATGTATAGCACTCATCCTAGTACCATATTAGCAAAAACATCTTGGAAAACAGAAGGGGTTTTCATTGAATCAACAAATCAATAATTACTTGGAAAAAACCCAGTTCTTAATGTTACCACTTCCATAGGTTGAAAAGTCTTTTCCCATAAAAGGTTGCCTTCTTTTCCCACTAAATATGCCATAACTAGGCTGTAGAAGGAAATTTGCACTCCAGGTGTTAAGGTCAAATAAAATGAATCATGTACAGAGCGAGTCTTTAGTCAGGTCACTAGATCTGAACCCTTGTCTTTTTTTAAAGTTCACGTGTAGACCTAGATGTAAGCTTTGTGCTTGGCACTGCTTCTTTTTATGTGGTTGTGGAGACATTACAAAGGTTTCTTTCTCTAGTCTTCTGCTTTCACTTTGTATGTTGTTTTTCTAATGTGGAGAAGGAAAAGGTATCTTCAGGTTTATTACTTGCTCCTTTAATTTAGCTAATGTTGAGATTACAGCTGGATGAAAGCATTCCTATGCTAATAGCTACATTTATTGCACTTTTATGCATTAGCAATGGTAAATAATTGCCCCAAGACAACATCTGTTCTCATTTGTCTAGTTTCATTTATGTTAATGTACAAACTGAGCTTTTGATAATCACATACCTACTTTAAAACTTACTTCTGTGTGTTCTACTACTGGTTTTGGTTGCCAAATTATGTATCTAGCTAAGGATCTTTAACTTCTAGATCAGCAACAAACACAAGTCTCAGAAGAAAGTTCTCAAAATACCTCTTCCTCTGCTCTGTCTGTGTGGTGTCTGTCACTGCACTGCATTCCAGCATGGGATATATTCAGTCTGTTTTATCACAGTTCTTGTATCTGCTGTTACATACTGTCAGATCTTGGTTTCATGCTAGCAATTTTCCAAGTTTTTATGGATGTATTAATTTTTTTGCTTCTTTTAATTAAAACCATTGGCTCTTCACGGGAATATTCTTTCATGCAAGCGCTTGTTTTTGCCTGCATATGTGAATGGGGCTAAACTGAGTATCTCAAGGACTGGTCAGGTGTAGTTGTAGTTTATTCCCTGCTTGCTGCTCTGCCAATGTGTCTTAACTCCAGGGAAGTTCAGTGTGGGAGTGGATACTTTTATAATTTCTTTTGTTTGCTGAAGAGACTCCTAAACCATATCTACTGCCTGTGCCTTTGACCATGTTTCTGGCTCTAGGACTGGAGTTTTACCTCAGATTATCAAACAGCCTTTGCAAAACATCTCTTCTTTTGTGATACTTCTGATGTATGGTGGGATGGGATCATAACAATTTATACCTTGTTTTACCAGTGTAGTTATAAAAAGGATCTCTTTTATTGCAACTGAATGGCAAGGAAATATGATCTTTAAATTCAGCCATCTTATTAGCCAATGTGGCAAATGTGGCTTTGGTCCAAGTGATGCCTTACAAAAGGCTGACCTGAAACAGAGGCTGGACAGAGTTAAGAGAATAAAAGAAGTATTTATTAAAACAAGGTACACTTTGGGCCATGCAAGAGTCTCTCAGAGACTACACCCAAAAATGGACACCTAGCACGTGTTTTTGAGACAGATATACCTTTGGTTCATCTGCATATCAGAAACCCATTGTCCAATTACAGTTTCGGGTCTTGAAGTCCCATCCCCAGCTTGTTCCCTTCTTCTCTTCGCTGCTGTCCATGGGTGTTTACATTTTGGGCTTTTGGAAAAAACTGTATGTCCTTGAAACTCCAGCCCCGAGAGAAATTGTTTCGTCTAAATGACAGTAACAGAACACTAGATGACAATTTATGGAGTTTTAGAGCAGTCTTGATGTAAAAAAAATAAGAGGTTAAAACCTAAGGCATCATTTCCCCCCTTTTAGAGGCTTGACAAGGCTTCTACCTTGTCAAGTCTCTATTCTAAATATCTACTATATATTAATAATCTAGATTAATAATCTATTAATAATATACACTTAATAACAGTAAATATTTAACAACAGTAGATATAGAAGAATTGTGACTATGATTACTATGAGCAGTTCTTTAAGCACTGAAGCATTATTTAAATCACGCTCTCTTCTGCATCACTCTTTGTTTTCTCAGTTGTTTCAGGAGCAGAAGCTTTCTTGACTCTGGAGTAGTGGATCCAGGGTCCTTTGCCAGAGACTTTGACAGCAGTGAGGGTAGTTAGCAGGACTTGGAATGGTCCTTTCCACTTAGCTTGTAGAGGTTCATTGTCCCACCACTTGATATAAACCCAGTCTCCAGGTTGGAAAAGATGTGCAGGTGTGTCCAGTCCGATGGGTCTGGATAGCACGATGTAATTCTGGAGCTTCTGCAAAGTGGAACCTAAAGCCATTAGATATCTCTGTAAATCAAGTTTCCCTTTTATATGAATTTCCCCTGGAATGTGTGGAATCTGGTATGGCCTACCATAAAGTATTTCATAGGGACTGATGTTATCCCTCCGCCTTGGCTGTATGCGGATCCTTAGTAAAGCTATAGGCAGGGCTTGAACCCATGTCATAGATGTTTCTTGACAAATTTTGCTAATTTGTGTTTTAAGGGTTCCATTCATACGTTCAACTTTACCACTCGCTTGGGGTCTATAAGGTGTATGCAGATCCCAAGTAATTCCCAAAATCTGACTGATTTCTTTAATTACTGTGGCAACAAAGTGTGGTCCCCTATCCGATGACATTCCCAGGGGAACCCCGAACCTTGGAATTATATGATTGAGCAAAATCTTTACCACTTCTTTGGCTGTGTTAGTGCGACAAGGGTAAGCTTCGGGCCATCCACTAAAAGTGTCAACCAATACCAGTATGTACCGGTATCCCTCTCTACGTGGTAATTCAGCAAAATCTATTTGCCAGTAATCTCCAGGAAGATCCCCTGCTTTTGTTACTCCTAACACAACTCTTTTCCTTGTATCAGGGTTGTTTTTGCAGCAAACTTCACATTTGCTTACTACTGTTTGTACAATTTCAGTCATTCTTCTTCCTATTACTACCTTTTTTAGATGTTTTAGAAGGTTTTCAGTCCCAAAATGTGTGTTTTCATGTTCTCTCTGAGCTAGCTCTCGAAGAATCAGGGGTGGGACTACAACTTGATTTGTTGGTGTGACAGCCCACCCACCTTCTGTGATCTCAGCCTTGAGAGATTTAATAAGCTTCTGATCTGCTTGATCATACTTTGGGATGATCCCTGATAAGTTAACTTCCTTTTTGGGAATTATTGCAAGGATACCTTTTTCTGCAACTCCTTTTGCCGCTTTGTCAGCAAAGCGATTTCCCAATTCTGGAGTGGTTTTCCCTTTCTGGTGACCCCTGCAGTGCATAATAGCTACTTCCGTGGGTTTTCTAACGCTCTCCAAGAGGGCAAGTATTTGTTCAGCGTGTTTAATTTGATTACCTTGAGCGTTCAGCAGTCCTCTTTCTTTCCAGATGGCTCCATGGGCATGGACGACACCAAACGCATATTTAGAGTCGGTCCATATATTTACCTTCTTCCCTTCACTCAGGTCCAGGGCTCTTGTCAGTGCAATCAGCTCAGCTTTCTGTGATGACACATCTGCTGGCAGGGCCTTCGCCTCAATTACCTTGTCTTGAGTGGTCACTGCATAGCCTGTCATCCTTTTACCATTTCTCATAAAGCTGCTTCCGTCTGTAAAAAGCTCCCAGTCTGGATTGTCTAGGGGCACATCCTTCAGATCTGTTCGGCTGGAGTAGACCTCTTCTATTGTCTGCAAACAATCATGCTCAGGGACATTGTCAGTTAACGTGGAAGACAGAAACATGGCAGGATTAACAACAGAAGTTGTTTTTAAGGTGACATCATCCTGTTCTAGTAACAATGATTGATATTTAAGCATCCGGTTGCTGGACAGCCAATGTCCCCCCTTTTGCTCGAGCACAGCTGCTACAGCATGGGGTACATACACTACAATGTGCCGTCCAAGGGTGAGTTTTCGGGCCTCTTGGATCAAGACAACAGTAGCTGCCACGGCTTTCAAACACCCTGGCCACCCTTGGGCAACATTGTCTAGCTGTTTGGAAAAGTAAGCCACAGCTCTCCGTTGGTTCCCGAGACGTTGAGCTAGTACCCCTAAAGCAACATTCAATCTTTCATAAGTAAACAGTTCAAAAGATTTAGTTAAGTCTGGCAATCCCAGTGCTGGAGCTGACATTAGGGAGTGTTTCAGCTGTTTAAAAGCTGCCCTTGTATTTTCTGTCCATATGATAATTCCATTTTCAGCTGCTTTTAATGCTCCATATAGGGGTTTTACCAGCAGTCCATAATTTGCTATCCACAAACGACACCAACCTACCATTCCCAGGAAAGCTTGCATCTCCCTCACAGTGCGGGGCTCTGGGAGTTGACAGATGGCTTCTTTCCGTTCTTTGCTGAGCTGTCGATGTCCACGAAAGATCTCGAGCCCCAAGTAAATTACTGCTTCTTTGGCAATCTGTGCTTTGTCTTTAGAAACTCTGTACCCACTCAGTCCCAAAAAGTTTAATAAACTGATGGTAAATTTAATGCAGTCATCTCTGGTTTTAGCCGCAATCAGGATATCATCCACATATTGAAGAATAACTCCCTCTGGCTCTTGTCTTTTCCAGTCCTCTAGTTCCTTTGCTAGCTGATTTCCAAACACTGTGGGACTGTTTTTGTACCCCTGGGGCAAAACGGTCCAAGTAAGTTGGCTTTTCCTCCCTGTCTCAGGATTCTCCCACTCAAAAGCAAAAAGCTCTTGGCTGTTTTTATGCACAGGAATGCAGAAAAAGGCATCCTTCAGGTCTATTACAGTAAACCACCCTAATTCGTCTGTCAGTGCAGTCAAAAGGGTATAGGGGTTTGCCACAACAGGGTGTATGTCTTCAGTAATTCTGTTAATTGCTCTCAGATCTTGAACTAATCGATAGCTCTTACCATCTGCTTTCTTAATAGCAAGTATGGGGGTATTAAATCTGGACTCACATTGCACTAATAACCCATGTTGGAGGAATTTTTCAATTATGGGTGCTAATCCTTTACGACTTTCTAATTTCAAAGGGTATTGTTTTTGCCTTACCGGTGTGGCTCCTGGTTTGAGAGTAATACTCACAGGCTCTGCTTGTTTGGATCTTCCTGGGATATCACTGGCCCATGCTATTGGATTGACAGCTTTTTCAACTTCAATGGGGATTTCACCACGTTTGTCCTGTATGAAAAGTGCAGCAACTTCGACAAATTTAGATTCAGGAATTACAACTTGTATTCCCTTCCCCTTTTTGAATTTAATTTCTGCTTCTAATTTCTCTAGCAAATCTCTCCCTAATAATGGTTTAGGGGAGTTAGGCATGTAAAGGAATTGATGAGTTACCCAGTGTTTGCCCAATTTGAATTTTAAAGGTTGGAAGAAAGGCCGTGTTTCGCTTACCCCTGTCGCCCCAACAACATGTACAGTGTTTTGACTCAGTTTCCCTTCCATGGTATTTAGTACGGAAAATGCTGCTCCAGTATCTACCAAAAATTCGATGTTATCTGACCCCAGCTTAGCTATAACCAAAGGTTCTGCTGGGGAAGAAGCCTTCGGTTCCCATCATTCTGAGCATGAACCCGAGCCTTGTTCGATCGGGAGCTGGGGAACTGGGGACTTTTGCTTCAACACGGGACAATCATTTTTCCAATGTCCCCACTTTTTACAATAGGCACACTGATCTTTGTCTGTAGGGGAAGTTTTTTTGGATGACTTTTCTTGGATTGTCTTTTTGCTAGGTTGCCGTCTAACTCCTTCATTTGAGCCCCTGTCTCGATATACTCTCCAGGCTACTTCTAGCATTCTATCTATGTCTCGAACCCCCTCTAACTTCTGTAGCTTCCTTCTTATATCATCTGCTGCTTGACCCATAAACAAGAGGACTAGGTGTGCTTTTCCATCAGCTGAATCAGGATCTAGACTTGTATATTTGATAGCAGTTTCTCTCAACCTATTAAAAAAATCAGTGGGTGATTCGTCATAGTTTTGCTGTACTGCGTAAAGCTTTGACCAATTTAGAGCTTTAGGGACCCCATGTTTTAACCCATATACTATGAGATTTTGATACCGCTTTAGTCTTGCCATCTGCTCTGGGATGTTTGGATCCCAGTTAGGATCACTTAAAGGATATATTTCAGCAACCGTACCTTGGATCGATCCATTCGCTATGCCTGATTCTAACGATGTTGTAATAGCATTATTAACCATTTGCCTTTCAGTGGGATCAAGCAATGTATCTAACATAGAGTTCAGATCTGTCCAGTCAGGGTTTTGTGTGCTAATAGCTCTATCCACTAGCTTGGCAACCTTATCTGGGTTTTCTTTATACTGTCCTACAGTGGTTTTCCACTGTTCCAACTCAATAAGGGAGTATGGAACCTTTACATATATTGGCCCTTGGTTGCCAACTGCTTGCCGTAATGGGGCTTGTAGAACTGGTTCTTCTCTTTTTTCCTTTTTTGATCTAGTACGTTTTGCCACAGGACTGCGTTCTCGTATGGCCCTTCGGGCTATCCTTCCCTTCCTTCGCCTGCTTAGGGCAGCTAAGATTTCATCTTCCTCTTCAGAAGAGCTATCAGAGGGAGAGCTATCCGATTGTGAATCAGCTGTGTTAAATTTACCTGGATCAGTTCTAATCTTAGGAATCGCAGCCCAAGATCTGCTGCGGCGTACAGCGCTTACGGCCGGGTCGCTTGCTTTGATGACGTCATCCCCTGAGCCAGCTCCTCGGCGCGCGACGTTGCTATGGCAGCTCACAGGCCTGAGAGCGGGAGGGGCTCGGCTCTCCCTGTAGGAGGTGCCCTCTCCGCCCTCTCGGTAGAAAGCTCTGCCCCTCGGCCCCACCTCCAGGGGTGGTGCCGTTGGCTGCACCCGCTGGCATTCCCCTCCCCCTGGCCCCTCCCACCAAGGCGCGCGCGGGGTTGCGAAGAAGGGGGAGGCCTCCTGAAAGCAGGGGCAAAGCGCAGGCGGCTCCGGCTCCCAAGGGGGAGGCGGCACAGGGGCCTGCATCTTCTTCGATCGGCAAAGGCAGTATTCTTCCTTCTTCACTGACAGGGATTCTGTGGAAGCTGCGACTCCCCTCTCCCCCTCCCCTGCCCCTGATTGGAACGGTGGCTGTAGAGGGGACGGGGCCGGGGCGGTCGCGGCGTGCGCATGCGCAGAAGACGCGGGCACCGGCGGGGCAGACATGGCGGGGGGAGCAGGGGCGGCCGGCGCCGCCGGCGCCGCCGCTGCTTGCGCACCCGGAACGGCCTGGGCCTGGGCTCCCCCCCCCGCCGGGGCTAGAGCAGCCCCTGGGCCGGCCGCGGCTGGGCCCCCCCCCGGGGCCGGCGCTGGATTAGCTCTTAGTGCCGGTGCTACTAGATCTGACTCTGCTTCGTCTTTATTACTGCACACCGGATTTAATATGGGCGGTTCCCCTTCACTCTTTTTCTCTTTTTTCCTTAAGAACAACACATACTGTGATTTAGGTTTCTGCAGCTGCTCATCTTGTGCTATAACTAAAAAGAATCTCAAATACTCAGTTTCTTGGAAGTAGTGCTGTTCACACAGGCGGGATGTTAAATCCAGTATCAGTTCTTCATCCAAGCTACCAAGTTTAGGCCACCTTTGATTGTCTTTTAAATTAAAAGTTGGCCAAATGGTTTTAGACAACCGTATAATCTCAGGTTTTGTAAAGTGTTTGCTCGTCCCGGTTAATTTTTGCCAGTTTTCTAAGACTAGACCTAATGGTGAATCCTTAGGTATTTGAGCATCATCTGAACAAGAAAAGTTGCAACCCATCGTGAGTAGTTATAAATGATACACTAAGCAGGTAGCAAGGCAAACAAGTAGGAGGGGGATTCGAACTCCTGAGCTTGGTGCCAGCAGGCAGCAGCCTAAGCCACTGCCCCACCCTTGGCTCCAAGCCAAATTGCTGCTGCTGCAGCACTAAGCTCTCACGAGCTAAAACAACAGAGGGGGAAGTGGCAAGTACGCCACAGCCCCCTTGGGACACTTTATTGAGCCCCAAAGATGCTAAACAAATTCTAAGAGATCAACGATCTCTTGACCCCCTCCCTCACAGACTAAAACAAACAGAATACTGCTTTTATTCCGTTACTCACGTGCCTCTGAGTCAGGTCCAAGGATCCTTCGGCTCTGATACCGTCTGGACTGTGGTCGAAGCCTCCTCTTCCCGTGCTGGTGAAGAGTGGGGGCGGGGGCGGGGGCTGGATCTCCTCTGGGGTCCAGGGGTTTTTCAGAAGCCTCCCGTCCCACCAGAGTCGCCAATTCTGATGCCTTACAAAAGGCTGACCTGAAACAGAGGCTGGACAGAGTTAAGAGAATAAAAGAAGTATTTATTAAAACAAGGTACACTTTGGGCCATGCAAGAGTCTCTCAGAGACTACACCCAAAAATGGACACCTAGCACGTGTTTTTGAGACAGATATACCTTTGGTTCATCTGCATATCAGAAACCCATTGTCCAATTACAGTTTCGGGTCTTGAAGTCCCATCCCCAGCTTGTTCCCTTCTTCTCTTCGCTGCTGTCCATGGGTGTTTACATTTTGGGCTTTTGGAAAAAACTGTATGTCCTTGAAACTCCAGCCCCGAGAGAAATTGTTTCGTCTAAATGACAGTAACAGAACACTAGATGACAATTTATGGAGTTTTAGAGCAGTCTTGATGAAAAAAATAAGAGGTTAAAACCTAAGGCATCACAAGAAAAAAAACATGAAATGATATACCCTTCACAGATGCTTCAGCATAGTCAGAGTGACTAATCTTTGTTTTGACTTAGCCTTATGCCAATACAGTTCCACTAATGATTATATAATTGTGAATATGAAGCAAGACTTACATTTAGAGAGAACTGAACTTACCTAAATGCATTTTTTATTTTTCCCATGCAGCTGAAGTTCTGACAAGTGGACTGTTAGCTGTCATTGTACTCAGGGGATCACTGTGATTCGTGGCAATTTCAGAGATCCTGAGGGTCTTGTCTGATTTTGCTTCCCTGTCTTCCTTCCCATTGCTTTAATCATCTGAAACACATTGACCACCACTTATCTTCCGTGTACATGAACATCTAGAAAAATATGAAGATAGCATATCTCTCAGAAAAGCAGTCTTCACATGAATTTTTCAATGTAAGCTTATTTTAGGATTTTTCATTTTTTGCTTCATTCTCACTTAAAATGTGGCAAGTGTTAATAACACCTTAAAAATAGTGTTCTATAATTTGTCCCAGTTCCTTTAAATCTATTTTTGTCTCTTCATGAACATTTTCATGTTCTTTACCCTTTGACTGCTCTTGTTTTTAAATATAATATTGTCGCAATTCTTACTCTACCTGAATTTTTCTGTGCTCTGTTTCTGTGAATCAAATTGCATTGCTCTTCTGGCTTTCATATAGGGAGGTATGGTTATTGCTGCTGCCGCCAGCTTTTACACAGCATTTTGTACGCTTTCAGCTAAGAAGTAGTATGAACTTAAATGTAATTGGTTTTGCACTATCCTATTTATAGTTATTAACCTGTAGCAGATGGGTAAATTCCCCACCTGTTCTTACTGCTGTATCCAGCTGTTTCAGTGATAATTATCATTTATCAATATGGGAGTAAGTCACAGACAAACACAAAAGTATAAAAGCCATTTTGGTTTGGATTAAGAGAAACGAAAATCAAAGATGCCCTGAAGTTCCACACCAGGGCCTTTTCCACTTGCAGTGTCTCTTAATATGGTCTGTGATAATTGAAATCAAGACACAGATTTGGCTTCTATTCCCAGTTTCTACAGGTTTCTACTGTGACAGTAGGAAGCTAAGCTAAGCCAGCATTGCTGAGAGCTTTGAGTGTCTGAACAAAGTCAGTGCTTCTTCCCCCTATTTCCCAGTTCCTTTATTATTGTGGCTTGCAGCTCATGGAAGTGGTGATGTGATACCTGGTTCATCTCCATATCCCATCTCTATTTTCTCCATCTACATTTCACACCAATCTTGAGTTTTGATATTGGAAGCATCAAAGAGGTCACTCTGGGGAGAATTTTTCCTTGTATTATTCAAATGTGTGGGTCTGATGTGTGGAAATAAAACTTTTATGAGCCTGCATAGGGCTCTGGGATAGTGTCTGTTATCCTGCCTATTATCCTTTGCCTCAACTCAGAACGCAGTAAATATTGTGTGTCTTTTTTCTGAGTACTAACAACAGTACCTCACCATTGATGGATTAAATAAATTCTTCTACAAATCATTGAGTTTAGAAAGACCAAATAGCTGAAATATTGTGTGTTGCTTTGGAAGATGTGTGAGGAACATAGGCTTGCAATTGGAACTTCAGGTTATTTTTTTAGCTGGAACTGTAGTTGCTAATGTCCATAAAATCTATCCAGATATATTCAGTAATTCTAGGCTGCTTTCCTGAGTTTTTATACATAACTTTAATACATAAATTAAGTATAATTGTGAAATAAGTAATGCATACTTTACTATAGGCTTGAAGGATATAGGTGTAAAAGTTCTTTGCATTATTAAATTGTAAACAGGAACCTTGTGTGGTCTAAGGAAGCTTCAGTGTTATTTTACTTCTGTTTGTGTGTTTCCCTAAGGTCAGGTTATAAATTTTCTCATCAGATTTTTCCTTTTATAATAGAAAATAATCTGCCTTATTTTCCTGGAGGCAAAGCATTGCAGGAGAAGCTCCCTATCTGACGTAGTAATCCCTGATTAAAAAGGTATGTCTAATAGCAACTGTCCAAAATTCAGGCATTATCTGACTCCTACTGAGCCTCCCTTCACTGTGATCACAATTATGAATTTCTCATGAAACTGTCAATGGCATTTAAATAACTAATGCCACCTGGGATTGATTTTTGGGATTGACTTAGAAAAAGCTGCACAGATGCAGATTGGTTATTGTATGCTTATGTATACATGTGCATAATGGAGGGGACAGTGTTCTTCCTAAAATATTTTTAATTTGTATGCATTTATAATGACTCAAAAACCCTGTGAAATGAACATTGATATGCTTACTCTTCTGTTGCATACAGACTACAATGTACAGTGTTTCAGTTTAAAAAATGGGAGGACACTGGAGGCCAAATGGGCAATAGAACTCAATTCTTTGCTATTTAAAATTACAAAATCCTATTTCTAGCCTATTTCGATGGCAGAAATTTTGTTTTGAATTTGTGTGTATGCATATGACATCTGTACCTGAGACTCTATCATTCTTGGGGAGATCCAGCAAAGCAACCTCAGTTCCTAGCAAAAGCAGTGTCGTTTGAACCATGTCTGTCTTATTTTTAGCAGCCAGAGTAGGGTAATGAGAACGAACCCCAAATCTTAAAAATGCCGTTTGTCCCACCCCTCCCTTCTTCCTAGGCTCAGCTTCACCCTGGAATTCTCTACCTCTTCTCCCTAGTGACAGAGGGGGATGCAGAATGGGAGTTTTGCTCAGTTCATCACATATGGCCTCTGTCACTACATTCTCCTCATGGGGAGAATTTCTCTCACCCTTCTCCTGCTCCAGCATGGCGGCCCTCCCACCGGACAAGACCTCCTCAAACTGCTCCAACATGGGTCCTACATATTCTCACTTCTTTCTCTGTGTGCAGAGGCTCTGGCACAGTAATTTTTTCCATTCTTAAATATGCTATCCCAGAGGCTCTACCACTGTCACTGATGGGCTCAGCCTTGGCCGTCTTGGAACTGGCTGACCTTGGTTCTATCAGTCATGGGGGAAGCTTGTTAGCTTCTTACAGGAGCCTCTCCTATAGCCCCCACCTTCCACCAAGACTTTGCCATGCAAATCCAATACATCCTGTTAGTACTGCTGAGAACCTCCTTTTTTCATTTAATATCTTAACAATTCCTGACTCTAACTAGGGTTTGAGAAACCTAATGATATCCTAGAGACACTTGTAAGCTTTGGTGATATGGATGATATGCAGATGGATATGCCATATACAACTTGGAGTGAAAATGAATTTGTGCCCTCCAGGCCTTTGATCTTTAACTCTTTCAACATGCAAACAAGTCTTTCCTAATAGATGAAGAGAGTGAAAGAGCCTGAAATACGCTGAGATGGAAGAGAAACAATGCAAATGGTGCTTCATAGAAGCAGTAAAGTGGGAGAGAATCTGGAATAAGAAGCAGCAGAAAGGAAAAAGGTGATGTGCTTTCTGTGTGGACATCAGTGAGTAAAAAAAAAAACAAAACAAACCAACAAAAAAAACCAGCCCTGCTTGTGACTAACCCCTCACCTTGGCTACTATCAGGTATTTCAGAGTGGGGTCTAAGAAACTGAGATGATGGTTGCAGAATTCCCTGTGCATCAGGTACAGATGAATTTTTTTTAACACATATGCAAGTGAAGAGCTTATGGCTGTGCTAGCAGAGTTTGTATCTCACTGTGCACATTGCTTTTGTAATGAACAGAAAAGAAATGTTAATATTTTGTGCATGTAAAAATCTTCTTTAAAGCTTGATAGTGTCCTCTGCTAGGGTATTAGCTAGATTATCTTTTTGAAATTTATTGAGTACCAGGGTGAGGCTGTGTTCTGCATTTCATGAGGTGACCCTTTATTTCTGCTATTTTGATAAAGTGTAAATTAGAGTGCATAGCACTTCTCTTTTTTTTTTTTTTTTCCTTCCAGAAAAAGCTGCAGGCAGCTTTGTAGTATGGGTACAAATGATTTTTGCTGCGCTAAGAAAGTGAGGCCAGAGGAAGAGAAGGAGGGAATAGTGAGAGCACCTTGTGCTGCATCCCAGAGGAGCTCCTCCCTGTGTTGGAGAAGGGGAGGGGGAGAGTGGCACCAGCAGTAGCCATGACTTCCCTGGGTTGTGGCCCATGGTCACTGGCAGGGGCTTCATGGCCACGTTGTAGCTCCTGGCAGCCTCTTGCCAAGGACAACCATTTGTTTTGCCTTTGGAGCCAGGTCTGACTGTTCCATTGTTCATTTTGTGTCGGTTCTGTACGTGGGGTTACTCAGCTCCTTTTTAACCAATCCCAGCCCTATCAAAGGCTCTGTCTTTTGGAGTCTTTACAACCACTGAAACTTATTAAGTTTTAATCACCTGTTTCTGAGCTATTGTTGTCTGATAGATCCTTGTTTTGGAACCCAGAATTCTGACAGGAGTTTTCAGGTGCTGGGCTTCCTTGCCTTTAATATCACAAACTGTTTTATCTGCAGCTTTATAATAGCTTTGGCATCAATGTTTTGGATTTGCTCCTTTAAGCTACACACTGGTGGGGAGAGATCGATCATTCAGATGCCCTTACTAATTTTCACCTTTATTTTCTGTGCATTTTAAAATTAATTTGAACCCTGGTAATGTTTATTTATTTTATTCCACACCATCTTCAGGGATATTCTGGAACAGATTTAGAAATCTGTGATTTGCTTATCTTGACTTGCACCTTGCAAGCACTGCCCTTCCCCTTTTGAATAGTTTTGATATTTAAGCTCCCAATTTTGGGTGATGCAGTTTTCATTTGACATGAAAAGAACAGATTTGTCTGCTTTCACCATAAGGTGAAAGCGGACATTTCTGTTCTTTTTGCATGCACTGTGAACTTCATTTTACTTTGCATTCTCCATTTTACTAAGTCCTTCTACAATGCCTGGCAGCCTTTCCAAGATGTAATTAGAAGGGAAGTAAAATAGTGTTTGATTGGGATATTTTGCAATCTCAAATTTCATTAGAATATATTTTTTGTATTTCCAAATGTGAACAAAGCAGTATAAGTGAGCACAAAAATGTACAGTTTTATATTCCTCAAAAACTTCTAGATGTTTCTTCTTTTTTTTTTTTTTTATTACATGTAGGTAATTAGATGGTGGATTACCAGAAAGCATGTCTCACTAGATTTTAACTATCTTCAGGAGTTAAATTTTGACTATGTGTAGGTGCAATATTTCTGACTCGACATTTAATAACATGATATGGACATTTATAAATAGGTGGATTTTAAATGATCAACCATGGAGTGAATGTTTATTGACTAACATTGTCTGCTATTGGCTATAACAGCTGAGTTCAGTGATTTATATTGCAGAGATATTTTTCTTGGCAAGAAAAGAGCCAAGGTGCCATGCTGCTATATTTTCCTTTTCTTAATTTCTCTCAATCTGAACCATACAACTGGAGATATAAGTTTTTCTATTAAATTAATAAAATAGATGTTATTATTTTTAATTTGAAGCATTTGTCAAGTAAATAATTATTAGCACTTGCATAATAGATCAAGAAATTGAGATGCTTGACATCAAACTAGAATTGTAGCTGGCAGACTGAAATTTTACATACTTGGGAATCAACAGTTCTCAAGGTACAGAAATAATGAATATTTAATGACTTGAAACCCCAGTAATACATTATATTCAAATTTTACTTAGATATTTTTTTATCCAAGCTATTTTGTGACATAACTTGCCATTTTATTAATGAACATACTTCTATAATTTTTTGTTGCAATTAATCTTTTTGCACAGTCTGTGCAAAAAAGAAAGAAGTTATACATTTGACAAGATTTGTATTTGTTGAGATGTTTTAGGTTGAAGTGATACTACTTCTTGTCTAATACCCCAAGAGAAGTAAAAATCTCAGAATGTTAATGACATGACTTTTCCCCATAAACTTGTGGCAAATGAGATCATGAGTCTCATTACTCTATTAATACTCTATGATTCCATGATTATCATGTTTCTGTACTGGTCATCAGATTCAGTCTAAGCCTAATAAATTATTGAAGAAAACGTATGATATGGGTTAGTCCAGTCCTAGATAGGATGAGGAGATATTTTACAGTTGCAGAGTTCTTTGGGATGAGGCAGTTGTGAGCAAGTCCAGCAATGTTGCTATTGGAATTAAGATAAGTTGTCATTTTCTATTAAATATCTATACATCACTGTAAAAGTTATTGGCAAACAACTGACTGACTGTGCTTAACTGGAATAGCGATAATGGTAATGCAAGTTAAGGAAATAGTTATGTGCTTTCTGCTCAGTTTTCACACTGAGCCCAATAGGCTACTGGTGTAGTTCAGAGGCTTCCTCAAAATCATGCATTGCTTGTTGAATACATTTCTGTCAGCATTTGAGAATCTGAAGAAAAAGAGAATGTTTTAATCAGTGAATTTTTAGCAGGAGTCTTGCTCTGAGTGCAGTGGCTTGGTGTCAGCTGTCTGATAGGTAATGCCTCTAACCAGGAGATACAGACCCTGTTAGACAGTGCAAGGTGGGAGAGAGATGTTTCCTGCAGACTGTACAAGCTCGTGCATTCAAGAACATGCAGAACTCAGATCTGGTGGGTTTTAGCTGGCTGAGCTAGGCTTGACTACTTCTCCCTTTGAACACATGATCAAAAAAGGAAAGACGACAAAATGTGCTGTCATTAGTTTCACTAAAAATCACTTGGGCAAGCATGCAACAATTCATTAAAAGACCTAGGGAAGGAGAAAGGTTTCCTACTTTTTGATTAGTTTATTTAATTAGTGAACATTTGGTAAACTTGTTCCACTAAAACATGTTAATCAATCTATCCTTTTGGTTGAGGCTCCAAAGTTTCTTGCAATTGCTTTTCATGGTCTCAAAATAAAACCCCCCACAAACATAAAGAATGCACCCCAATCCAGAAGATGAAGTGGAAGAGTAATGTGTTAATTTTTAAGTTTCTGTTTTTTGAAGGAATACAACTCAAAAACAGAGAAAACAAAACTGACTGAATATTTCTGTAGACACCTACCTCTTGCGGAAAAGTAGCAGTTCCAGTTGTGAAAACTGGCTCTATGAATAATTTCCTTGGACATTATAAGAGCTACCTGATTTACAGAATGACTTTGTAGATGACAGTTGTTGAAATATTGGTTTTAAGTAATTAAATAGTTTGATAAATAAATCAGCCTTGATTGAAAGAGAAAAAGAAACTTGAAATTGCATCAGGCAAATAACAAAACCCCAGACTGTTATCATTAGCATAAAATTGTTATAAATAGATGAAATTAAATGAATTAACAGCTCTTTAAAAAGACTTAAGAAGGGTGTAGTAGAGAATGTTGCATGTTAAGTATTCGCTGAACTTTAGCACGAAATCTGAAGCTGTTGCAATTGTACTTATGTAGTCCTTTCTTCCTCTTTTCCTTACCCAGCTCTAGGAATATTTGTTCTGCTCAGAAAAACTTGTATTGTCTCTCAAGACAGTAGCTGCCATGGCTGTGAGTTGGGCTCTTTAAGACTGAGGAATGGGTAAAATACTAGACAAAAGCTGATCAGTATCTTTTCCTCTATTCAATGTATGAAGTACTAATGAGGTTATTTAATTCTGTATCTGAAAGTGAGTATGATAACATTGAGAACAGATTAGAACCCCATTCTAAGAGAAGATTCCTCAGCAATTTTAAAAAGGAAGATCAAATCAATATCTTCATCACAATTATGTACAAACACAGTTTAGGGAGAGTGTCATTCCAACCAGAAAGAGCTATAGTAATACTTAGCAACCAGCAGAACTGCTTCATTGCCTGTCATAAAGTAGGTATTTCTAGATACATTTCTGAAAGGATTAGTTAATTTTATTTTTAGTGACCAGCAGGCATAGCTATTCATTTTTACCTCATAATTCTGAGGTCAATTTGTTTTAAAGTCAAGAAAGAAAATATTCTGAAATTAAAACGTTTGAAGTTGAAATTACTTTTTAAAGAAATACATGTTACTCATAACAGTATGCAGGGTACTGAATATAGGCTAAGGTTCTACTGTGGTAACAGTGTTTTGGATTCTATTTATCTAGTATTAATTTTTCTTCAGTATATAGGTATTGAGTTGAAGAAGGCAAACATTTCACTCTAGCAGATGTGTTCTCTCTTCAGTCAATGATCTCATACAGAAGATGAAAAAATGTAGAAAAAGTTACAATTATCAAGTAAAATTGTTTGAAATACTTGTAGCAATGAGTTTGTAGCAATACATTATGTCACTGTAAGTATACTTTAATAGATGTTTGTGCTTATCAAGGAAGATGTGATAGGAATGTATGTAGGAGCAGAGGAAAGATGAAAAAATCTGTGTTAAATTTGTGAATTAAGGATAAAATGAATTGCTTAATTTTAGTTAAAATGTAACCATCATGTTAAACAAGATAACAACTAGCTTAGATTTGTCATCTTTTATCACATAATGTAATGAAACTTCAGTACAAATCTGATATAAATAGCTGATAAACCCTTCTTTAGAACAAATTAGCATATTCAAAACTTTATTTTAACAGCAAATAAACACAGAAGCAGATGTTTCGTAGTAGAATAGTTATCTTAAAGTTCAGAAGTAATAGTAAAGGGTCAGATTTTCACTGGTGTAGATTATGACAGGTGGCTTTAGATTCTCTGAATAGTCTAACCTGTTCTTTATGAAGAGGATTTATAAGTGCCATTGTGGTGAAAATGCTAAAAGAAATGTTGGTCTTTTTTTTCTCAAAATTTTTTGTTGTTATTTTATTGTTGGTTTTTTGGGTTTTTTTTTTTTCAGAACAAGCCATTACTTTCTCTTTGTGTTTCAAAAGCTACTTTTAACCAGGTGGATTTTTCTTAAAAAGAATTGCAATGCAAGTATAATCTGAAAATTCCTGAACTTTGTTCAGGCTGACTACTGAAACATTGCTTTACTGATTGGAGTTATTCATGTAAAGAAGAGAGGAAGGGACTGTTTCATGTCATTTGAGAGTTTGGGGCATGAAAGAATTTTACGTAATTTAAGACCTTGCCCAGAGAACATTGACATTTTTGAAAGATTATTCTTACACTAAATTCAATGTGACTTTGCATATTTTGTTTTTTAATCCCCTACAACATTTCTAATAGTGTGTTATAGCCTTTATAGTAGTACATCAGATCATAACACAAATCTTTGAAGGCTTTGTTAAGGCATTCTTGAAATTTTATTTTTTGGTTGTCAGTATGGTTGATGAAATATCTAGTGAAGTG
Source organism: Eopsaltria australis (assembly GCA_034509425.1). Taxonomy (NCBI): domain Eukaryota; kingdom Metazoa; phylum Chordata; class Aves; order Passeriformes; family Petroicidae; genus Eopsaltria; species Eopsaltria australis. Next base: position 596,053 of record JAVTVJ010000425.1, read on the forward strand.
GCAGGTAGTTACATAAAGAGTGGTAAAATCTCTTAGGATGAACGGAACAGTATATCTAATGTGACATGCAGAAGAAGAAGCTGTGTTTTAACAAAAATGATGTTCCAGAGTTCAATTTAAAGTTGTTTTTTTTCTTGGTTTAGATTTATTGCAAGTGAAAGATTATCCCAAGCACTCACTTTCTCTCCTTTGTTTTGATGAACAAGAAGAGGCACTGGATAAAACAAAGCTTTTGATTTAGTGATACTCTTGGCTTTCAAAACTGGGAAGCCACAGTTAAATTTTTAGGATCAAAGAAAAATATTTGGGACTTAGTATCATTCCAGAAGAATGCATAACATAGAGATCATTCCATAATATAACACCTAATGGGTGGCTAGACTCTGCTCTGCTGCCCTTTCAGTAAATCCATGCTTGAGATTAGTTGTTGCTAGCAGGGGTTACTCATCCTAATTGTCCATCAACAGAAAAGAGATCAAAATGGCAAAATCTGTGTGTCAGTTGAAAAAGGGAGAAAAGCAAAGAGTTTCAGGATGTACCAACTCATTCTGAGGTTAGCTTGCAGAAGGTGTACCTCTTTTCCATTACACATGGATGCAATGAAGATGAAACCAATTTAGAGTTGCTTAACCATAATTACACCCACTTAGAAATCACTTCTGCTTTTGCATTTGTGCCACAGTCCCAATCCATTAGTGAATATGCTTAATAATAATTTACCAAGGGTTCCTGCAAACAAAGAACTCCTGCTGAAGGAAAACAAATGACTGAGTTAGAAAATTGACTTTTTCTTTAAAAAAAAAAAAAAAAAAAAGAAAAATACCCCAAGCTAATTGACAGAACGGAGTTTGGATCCTAGCTAAATACCAATCAGCAAAAGTATCTTGTCAAATGAAGAGATACTTCAAGAGATACTTCAAGAAAATGTGTACCTTGGCTTTCAACCCTAACAGTAGAATGGTTATTTTGCGTGTGTGTGTTTTGTCTAAAGGCACAGAGTAAGGAAATCTGCAGTTGGCAGGAAATCTCGACTTTTTTATTTTATTCTTCCCATTCCCCTCCCCCTCCCTCCACCAGCCTTTCCCCCTTTTTCCTCTATCTTCTCTCTTCCTGGTATAGTAAATCATGCTGGCCTGCCCTTTACAACATATGTTCAGGTTTGGAGAACACCAAAGTCCAGCTTATATTCCTGAGTTTTCATGAAGGTGAACTTGGATTTGGGCACTATAAATTGGCATGGGTAGGATTTAGACACTTAGGTGAACTTCTATATCTAGATCAGAGCCTAGTAAAGCTATTACATGACTGGGCTACTAGTATTTTTATTTTGAAAATACGTATTTCTTCAAAGAAATTGCTGCATACTTAGCAGGGCAAGGGCAAATCATTGGTTCTTAGGATCACCTAGTTACTTTGCTGTCAGTGTTGAATTATTTAGAATTTATTCATCGCATTATTGTTGTAAGTACTATATAGATTAGTATATGATTGATAGTATAATGTGCACAACAACTGATATTTAGGTTGAACAGGTCAGATGTGTATTATCTGCGTTGTTACATGTGTTTACACATATAAGTTTTAAGTATTTCCCTCATTAATATTATTCTGATGTGACAATCGATATGAGAGGCTGAAGAAAGGTTGTAACACATTTACTGTACCACATTTTGCTGCAGCAGCACTTAGGTAAAAGAAATACTCTCTGTAGCCAGGAGGTGTGGTCTTGGGCAGGTCGTTTAAGATTTAAATATGAATTTGATATGAGTAGTAGGAAAACGAGACAAACTCATGCACTTCTTAGCTGAGTGTCAGTGGAGCCATATTGTGTTTGGACTCAAGTCTCCTGAAATTGTTTTTCTCTACAACAGACAAACTCTAGGCTATGTAACCCCATACAGTCACTCAACTTTGAGAGTTTCTGTTAGTGTGGGTTTAACTCTGCTTGTACAAACAACAGAATTTAATCTGGGTCACCCATATCAAGTGTCCAAGTGTTTTAACCAGCAGTTATTACATAAAACTGGAGACTAAAGATTTTTTTTTCTCTCATGTGGTCTTATACAAGAAAGCACAAAATGCCACTGCAATTTGCACTGAGTTTTCCAACTTCCCTCTGAAAGGCATACTGGCTCACACCCTTCATGGGTTTAAATGGAGGATTGACTACTTTCTGGTTCCTTACTTGGCTTCAATACAGATTAGCTGTGCAGTTTCATCTGTCAATACTGTTATAATCAAGACTCGTGGTGCCTGGGTATTTCTCCCTAAAATGGGGGATTGTGGCATGGCCTTCAGTAGTAATGTTTGCAACATCTGTTATAGACTTTGACATATTTAGATAGCTTGATATAAAGTCACTGCTATCCAGGCTGGGAGTTTCTAATATGAATATCTAAGTTTATGTAATTCACAAATTCTCTGTGCAGGTATGTTTTACTATTCTTTTGCTTTTGGGAAATAAGAAGTTGGGACACAAAAGATTTAAAGTTAGGGTACAAGATACCATATAAGTTTATATATATATATATATATTACATATACATGCATACATGCAAACACAGTAGCAGTACACTGCAGTTAATTTTTTGTCATCATGGTTTTTCCTCAGACAAGAAGAGAACCTCACTATAGTGTTTTCCTAACTGTTTTTTTAAATGCACAAGGAGTTTGGGCACAGGCAGATGAGGAATGAGAAAACAGCAGGGAAACTTCATCTTGGATGAGCACAGGTTTTGAACACGAAGGGAAAAAGAGATCCTCCTTTGATGTAATGGATTCAGCTCCAAGAAAATTGTGGAGTGATGCCAGTCAAGGATTTGAGACATTAACATTGGTAGAAGGGAAAATGCTCTAGCTCTGATAACTCTTTAACTGAAATCAATTAAATAGAGATTAAATTTAACTACTACCAAAACTAAGTCATAGAAGACAGCAGAATCAGCAACATTCTTAATAAATTGGTAGGATGCAATCCTGAAAACAGCTGCTGTATAGTTAGTTCTCAGAAATGGGAATTATAAGTGAAATTTAATTTTAGATATTAATTTATGTTCTTCTCAATTAATGTTGCAATAGAGTATGTGAATGTAACTTGCAAGTAGTAAATATCAAAATAAGCAACATTCACAAATGTCACCTGACTGAGGTTAGATAAATGTTCTCTTTGTGTTTATGTATATGTGTATATATGCAACATGCATATCTGTATACATACAAACAATGTATGTATGTTTGTATTTGTGTGTACTCTACATGTGTATGTCCAGCAAAAACCTTCAGAAAAATCAAATTAATTATTGCATGTGAGGAAATTGTGTGCACAGAAACAGACTGTGTGCACACACAGGCACAAAACCAGGTTCTGCATGCTCCCATGTAATCCAAGGGATTATTTTTTCCGATGTTTTTATTTGAATCCTGACCTTGTTCAACATTGGGAAACAACAGTGGCTTTCCTCTTGACAGCAGTAAATCAGTCAAAGAAAAGAGCATTTGGAAAGCACCAGCATATAGAAGGTCATACAATATCATCAGCATTTATGTTTTTAGTGTTACTCCTGTCAAAAGGAGCTTAATATATCGGAAATATCTTGTCCTTATCTGCCGCGGTCACCGGTGTCCGGGCTGGACAGCTAGCCCCAGGATCTTTGGCTAGCGACCCGTCGGCGGCTGCAGCTAGCGTCCCTGACCGCCGGAGCGCCGGTTCGCTGCTTCTGGAATCTGTGCGTTCCCAGCCGCAGGTAGCTCTTAGAGAGCAAGCTATCTCTATAGAGGCCGGAGGGATAGGGAAGGATCTTCTGTCTAGAGTAATAGAGATGCAGAGGCGTGGGGTCCAACTGTGCTCTGGGCGTCTAGGATCAGAAGACCCCAAACAGCTTAGTGCACAGACTTTTATTGTGAGGGCACCATCCAACCATCAAACACCAGGAGGGAGGAACCAGGGAGGGACCAGGGGACCAGGACTAACCGGGAAGGAGAGGGGGAGGAGAGGGGATGACAGACAACTGGGGGATTTAATCAACTACCAAATGAAACAGAACTTTCTAGAACACAGGAATGATTGGCGGGAGAGTGGCAGGTGCTTAAACTAATGGGGGAAAAGGGAACCACCCCTGAGAAACTCAGCTCACTTGGGGGACAAACCACCTGTGTCTCCTCCCCAGGGGAGACTTTAAACTTGGGCACCTTTATTCCACAGCTTCTCAGGGGGGACCGAGCCCTTCGGGGCCTCAAGCACCACCACACTTATCTGCATCTCAGAGTCATCAAAGTACTTGTTTCCTATCCAGTGGAATTCCTAAGGAAGGCATCTCATAGCCCTTTGGCATGCATGCGCTGTGCTTGGATGAGCAGAGGCAGCTGGAAGTGATTAGAATAGACTGACATGTGAAATCACGTGGGAAAGGATTCATCTCGCTGAAGAAGAGGAATCAATGCTCTCTACTGTAGGGGAAGAGGAGTTTAAGTACAAAAATGAGCAGATTTTCAAAGGGGCCCATGGGAATTGAGCTACATGATTGCACTGATCCCATTTAATATTGCAAATCACATCCTACCCCCAGTAGATTATAAACAGACTGATAATCACAGATGATAGTTTGATAAGAGCATAGGAACCGCCAAGCAGAAGTGAAGCAGTCGTAGCTTTATCCTAGTTGTCCCTACTAGCTCTCCCAAAACACAGAGTGATATCAGGCAATAAAAAGAACATTGATAAATATATGTCTGTAAATATTACATTTGTAAGGTGAAAGCAGAAATTTCCCAGGCATGCAAGGTTTGTTGATTTCATTTTAAATGTGTACATTATTAGAGATGGGTCAATTGAAAATCTTTTCCTCTTGAAAGGGAAAGAATGTTTGTTATATCATAAGCATTATCCTTTAAAAAACCCAAACTTGTACTATATCATCAATTTTTTTCTCCAGCTAAACATATGCATTTTATGTTTTGCCCTTTATCATTTGATCTTGTTACGTAAGCCTCTCTCTGTAATTTCAATACTAAAATGATACATACAACACTCAGATCTGCTGAGGTACCTTGCCCACTGTTCATCATCTTGGCATCAGTGTGATATTGTAACTGTTAGTAGATTCTTGATGCAACAGCAAATTATTAGTCTAAGAATTTACAGTTTTACAGACATACAAACACACACTGGGGAGAAAGACATTTGGGAACTAGGCAGAGCTTTCTTCTACTTTCTTAAACTAGGTGATTTTTTGGTTTTTTAATACTGAAAAATTAAATGCGACAAGTAATTATTAAATTGTGGGAATATTCACACATTTTTTTCATCTCCCTAGAGAATTATGAATTCTATATTGATTTGGGTTTTCATAATTGTGAAAACTGTGGATTAGATTTTGTAGTTTGTCATGCATCTGAGGTGATTTTCCTTGTTTTAAAATTAGGTAATGTTCTGGCAGTGATGCCTTTGTAGGAGATAGGCAGTGCTGTCAATGCCCTAAAGTATCGTGCATGTCTGCCATCTAGAGCTGTTGATAAGTTGCCTTTTGAATGTCATTTCTCTGCGTGACATTCTGGCAGTCACTTCCACCTGCAGGTGTCCTTCCTCTTGGTTACTTAGCCCAAGCAAACCCAGCATCAAACTTGTGTACAGTGGCTATTCTGGAAGGAAACAGAGCCTTTTTTTGTTCTGCAACAGCCATTTAATGTAACAGCTATGAATGACAGGATAATATAGGATATTATAAACTAGGTAGATAATGTTAGAGATGAGGATGTTCACTCTACTAGCCACAGGTTCCTTGATTTAAACTTTGATCTGATTGTCCTACCTGTACAGTGCTATTAGAACTAAAATATATCGATTTCAGATCAGGGAAGGAACCTGTGTGTTTCCCATATTTAGCTTCATGCATACTCAAAGAAATGTGCATGATCATCTGTCCAAGTGGTAGAATTACTTATTAGAATTTTAAGATATTGTAATGAAGCTTGATAATTTATTAAACAGGCAAAAATTAAGTATCGTACATGAAACAGAGCCTGCAAGTCTGTCATACAAGCCATTACAAGAAGAACCTATACCCTTGGGCACAGCAGCCATTTGGTAACTGACTTAATTCCACATGAAACTCTGGTCACTCTTACTGTCTGATGCTCAGATTAATCTTTTATGCCTCCATTCATTAAAAAGTTAAGCATGACGCTAAAATTATTCATTTGGGCTCTCTGTGTGAATTTAATGGAGAGATGTCATTTTTGCAGGAAGCCAGTCCATCTGCTTACAATGTCAGTTTTTGTCCATGGAAGTCAATTCCCCTGTTGACTCCTGTAATAAGCACGATAACTGATGTGTTATAAAGCAAAAAATGCCCATGTGTTTAGAGGTAGGAAGGTATGTGCTTGGAACAGCTGTTCCAGCCAAGAGTGCAGTGAAAAACAGAGCAGAGCCCTTTGATGAGTATTTTGAGCACACTGTCTCTCAGTCACTGAATGATTCTCCAGTAAAAAATAAATAAAAGTGTGTTGAAAATTAACAGAAATACCTGAGTGGCAAATAGAGAGTGACTCTCTATTACTTGATGAGTATAGAAAATTTTTCTATCTTCTGTTATGAACAGGATGACAGAATTTGCTTGTCAGAACAGTGCCCAGCCTTTTCTGAGAGAAACTAAAAGACCCTAAGAGTCTCCTAGCAGTCAGCTGAAAAAATGCAGCAGCACCTACTTCTTTGCTGTTCAGTCTCCTACTCCACCAAGAGTGGGCATCAGGTGACCTTGCTAGAAATCCCAATCATGTGTTTGTAGGCTTTTATCTAACTTTTGAGAATAATTTTAAACAAGCATTTTAAATATTTAATTTTATCTGTGTGTATCTGAACACACACACACACAAGGATGAGGAAAAACAAAGTAAAAGAAAATCATGGAGGTTTGAAGCATGACAATTATTTTTCAAGCAATAGTCTTCATTTTAAAAGTAGGAAACCTGTTTTCTACTTATCTATCATATATGTGCTTGTGGGAGTGAAAATTCTGTTTAGTGTTTTTTGTAGTTCTCAAGATACCAGTAATTAATTCCCTCAAGAATTGGCTAAGGCAATGTTTGGCTGCTTTGTTTATGATTTCAGAATAGGGCATAGTCATCCATTCTATATAAAATACTCCTTTTTTGACTTTTAGCCTGTGTACAGGGGGATTATATGAACATTGGGGTGATGGTATTGAGCCAGACCAAGGTACACTGAGCAAAAAGTTCTGTTTTCATCAGCAACACGTACCAAAGGAAGAGTGAGGACAAGGGAAACATATTTTATACTTTCCCTTGATAGTCTCATAGATTCTACTTCTGTAGGCAGTGGTCCCTTAATAATACGTATGTAGGCTCTGCCAGCTTCCCTTGAGTCCAGACTGAAGTTCTCTTTCTCAAATTCCTTTGAGGTTTCTCTGGCCTTTGCTTTTGTACCTGCTTTCTGCCCATGTTGCCATCTTCATGGTCTGTTTCTTCTCTTCATCTATTAAATTTATTTTTACCATGTGGCTTCTTTCGGTTTGTATTTTGTAAAGGACTGTTTTCAGTCCTTTCAGCTAACTTGTTCATTTTTATAGTCAGAATTTTCCTAAAATCAAACTTCTTTTCTGATTTTTTTTTTCTATTTGAAGGAGTACTATCTGTCAGAAATTACTGTTATGAAATGCCTTTTTTCCAATAGAATTGGTCATGTCAAAAGGATTTTTGTTTATTTTTGAAATTAAAAGAGGAAAAGAGTGTATTGAAAGAATATTGCAAGCTGCAAAGTCAAGCACTTAAAAATTGGATATGCAGGACTTAAGGTGACAAATGTGACCTTCATTTACACTTTCCTTCCTTCCAAAGTAAAGGATGTTTAATTATGTGACAACTTTCTGTTTGTTCTTTTTCTCCACCCACAGGACTAGTAATAATATTTTTTCTTCTTAATTTTGGATATTTGACCCAGTTCGTTATTTACTGTATATAGAAGAAATCATGGAGTGAACACAAAACTGTCAAATTTTTCTTGCAGGACTACATAAAGATTAAAGCAAAAACCTCAGCTAGGCTAATTAGAGAAACATCAGAACTTCAGTGTTCAGTGTAATGACTATAAGATGGTACTTCAGGGCTCCCAAATGGGTAAAGGGGTATAAGTCACATTCTTGTCTCAGAGTTTTAGTCCCCGTCTTTCAGTAGCCTTCAAAATGTTTTATGTGAGGAGAAAAAAAATGGTCTAGGACAGTTATCTCTTATGCTATGCTGTAATTAACTGTGCCTGTACCTGTGTTGTGCAGCAGAGCTTATCCACAGAGGAGCTTCTGTCCTTGCCATTAAAAATCTTTTACCTTCTAAAATGCAGTGGTGAAGTTTGAAGAATGTACAGAGACTGATCCCCTGCTTTGCCTTGGAATGGTTTCACCCAGGTCAAACCTACACCAAAAACTGTTCAAACAGTCTCACAAGGTGCACAAGTGCAGTCCAGGGACTGTGCTCTGGACTGGATTTAATTTAGACAGTGGTCACCATCTGTGGTGGTGTCTGTGAGGAGTCCCTGTATATATCCATTCTGAGGTGGGTTTGTGTTAGTTATAAACAAGTCTCCTGAGAGGGGTGGCCTGTAATGATTGCACTGCACCCTATGAAGGGAAGCCATGTCCCAGCTCTAGGGTGCATATTCAGCGCAAAGATTGTACTGCAGGTATGGTTCATATAAATTTTTCATGGTTAAATGTGACCTTTATTTTCTTGCCAGGCATCTCATGACTTTTATACAATAACCTGTGACAGATTGTTTGAACTGAAGAGCCTCGGAGCCCTGCCGTAGGTGAAAAGTGGATGCTCCTTACTTACAGCGAAGTATGTCAAACAACGGAACAAAGACAGATCTTAGAAAAAACCCCAAAAATACAACAAAGGAAAGCAAATAAAATAAACAAAGCTGCCTGTGAATAAAAATCAGCAGCAAATTGGGGATATAGAGTTAGGAACCCATTTTTTTTAGACCCATATCACTGCATTATTTGGTGGATAAGTGGTTGTCTGGATGGTTGCAGCCAGAGAGTGATGTGGTGGTCAGTGATTTGCTGCCTGGATGAGCAGGTACACTCACAGCCCAGAAAGCCAAACCTATCCTGAGCCACAGGCTTTTCAATACTTGAAGGGGGGAGGGGTCATAAGGAATGTGGGGACAAACTTTTTAATCAGGTCTGTTGTGATAGGACAAGGGTAATGTAGTTTTAAGCTAAAAAAGGGTTTTAAACGAAAAGGTAATGGATTTAAACTAAATCTACCCTCTTTTAAACTAAAAGAGTGTGGATTTAGACTAGGTATAAGGAAGTAAGTATTTACAATGGGGGCAGTGAAACACTGGAACAGATTGCCCTGAGAAGGACCCCAGAAGGACCCTCTGGATCCATTTAGGGTCAAGTTGGATGGGGCACTGAGAAACGTGATCGAGTTCAAAGTGTCCCTGCTCATTGCAGAGAGGGTTGGATGAGATGACCTTTAAAGGTCCCTTCCAACCCAAGCCATTCTGTGGTTCTATGTAAAGTTACCTGCTTTTAGTTGTTCGGAATTCATGCACATAATAAATGAGTTCAGTCCAGCAACTTTGTCTGTGCTACCCATGCTACATTTGCTGTCTTAGGCTATATCACCTCTGCTGATGCTGTCTCTTTGCTTTCTCAAAGGTGTAAACAAAGGTGTAAAACAGCTGTCTGTTTTCTATTAAACAGTAAATACTTGATACTGACTCAGCTTCACTGATTTATCTAGAGGATATCTTCATTCCTTGTCTCTGCCCACCTGTTATGTGGTTGTATGCAAGAAGCATACAAGAGGCTCATAGAGGAAATCTGTACAGGTCACCTCACAAATGAGCATATCCTATTTTGTCAGATATAATGCTATAATTAGCTGTTTCTACACTTTGTGTTCTTTGCACTCTCTGGTTATTTTCCGTAACAATTAGTCGGTGTTATGAAAGCTTTAAAAGCAATGTATGTGTGGCTGACTAAAAAAGAATTAGAATAGGGCAATGTAGAGTTTGCGGGTCGGTTTCGGACGGTAGGGACAGACGAGAGATCTCTGAAGTCAGGTCGTAGAGCATGAAGTTTATTGTGAAGAGACGTAAGTTTAGGAGACCTGCTGGGGGCTGCCATATGCAGCCCGGAGCAGGTCAGAGAGGCAAGAGAGGAGAGAAGAGATCGAACAGAAGAGCTAAGAGAGGAGAATCTAAGAGCTAAGAGAAGAGTCTAAGAGAGCGAGCTTGTCGCTTACAATACAACAAATCATCTTCTGTGCTGAATATTCTAATTTTCACTAACCAATCTAGAACAAGCTACAAATCTTATAACATTTGCATACAGCCTATGAGAACTATTGCATTACCATTCAGTGTTATATTTTAAACCTTAAAAACTGTTTTTTCGACCCTCTGCCAAGTTGGTAGGGTCTGCTCTGACCCTTGGACCTGTCTGCAAGCAGAGGGTATTGTTTAATCAAAGGGGGGATTACCTGCAGGCAGCCATGCCATTGTTTTCTAGTTGTTTAGTAACTGGAGTTTGGTATCTCAAAGCTTGTCTTCATTTCAATCTCGCTTATAGTTTCTAGATTCTCAGCATCTTTTGCTAGGTAATCATATGTCTTGGGTTAGGTTAGAGGGGTCAAAATTTAAGAAGTGATCTGTGCTGCAGGAATGCAGGAAGGAATACAACTCCCTTCCTGCGAGAGAGAGCCAATAATCAGGTAGTTTTAAGGATTGATAGGTAGGTAAACCAATTAAAAAGTTGATCCACCTTCGAGGAAAAAAACATATATAAGCAGAGACTCTCTGAAGCTCTTCCTCTTTGGACCTGCTGCTGCTGTGTAGAGAGGAGCAGCTCCTGCTTCTCTCGCTGGTAAGGCCCACGCCCCCCCCCCCCCCGCTCCCCTACCCCTTCCAAGGAGGATGGGGGGGAAGGGAGGTTTTACGCAGCCGTGCCGCTGCAGCCGGGCAGGCATGGGGAGGAAACGATTGGAATTTTCAGCAGATCCAGCTCAGCCGGTGTGTCAGCTACACAAGAGGGAGAGCCGGGCCAGGCAAGGACCAGGCCGGACTCCATCCAGCTCGGGCCAGGCCCTGCCCTGTCACCCCGGGCCCAGATGGCCCTACCAGGCCGAGCCAGCTTGGCAGAGCCAGGCAGAGACTCTTGAGAGCGTCTGGCATCCAGCTCAGACCTGTTCAAACAGCCCGGCAAAGAGCACGTGGTCCTCACACTGCCAGAAAGAAAGACAGAGATTAACTCTCTCCATGCCTAGACTAAACTCACAGACACCCATCCTTCCTCGCAGAGAGAGGAACGAGTGAAGACATCGACATAGTGCAGCACAGAGACTTTACAGTCAGTGAGGAAAGCAGAACTGATACCTAGAGAGAAGTGCATGAGAAGTTGCTTCAAGAGTGAAGCTGAAAACTCTTTTAAAGAACCATGGTTGGGGACTGAGCTAATAAATTCTCTGTAATATATGAAGATATAGTCCAAAGGAAGATGTGAGGTTCTTATTACAGCCAATGAACTGAAATACCTAAGTACAGACAAGTAAGTGTTGAAAAAGTACAGCCTGATGAGAAACTAGAACAAAGAGAGAGAAGAGGCTGTGACCTAAAGCCCTAGTCCCGGGGAGAATGCCAGAGAACCTAAGTTGTTAGGAAAACCTGTGTTACTAAGCACAGAAGAAGAGATTTTTTTTGTTGCTGCAATTCAACTAAGCATCCTTAAAACAGATACCCTGTAAACTGTTCATAACCCACCATAGTGGCTGTAGAAAAGCTACTAGAGTGAGAGAGATCCACCATTAAGCTAAACTTTGCTCCGGGCGGCGGTTAATGGTGAAACAGAAGACCCATAAAAACTGTATTTTTCTTACAGAAGATCCATGGTGTAAGCAAAAGAAACTTCTCTCCCTAAATGAACTAGAACAAGAGCTGTTTCTGAGGTGGTAAACTGACTGGAGGTCGAAGTATTGTCTTTTGTATGTTGTCAGAGAGAATGAAATAGAGAGGTGGAGAAAGAGGGGTGGTCTGGGAAGTTTGTTCTAGTTTTTCTTAAGTTTTTTTTTCTTTTTTCCCTTTGTCTTAGATATATTAATAAAACTTCTTTGTACTTTATAAAGTTTGAGCCTGCTTTGCCTACTCCTAATCCTTATCTCACAACAAGCAATCAAGTAAATTTAAGTAAGTGTGCTGGCATTTAGCCACAAACCTGAATAAGCGAACTAAAGCCACTACACCATATTTATAAGGCTTTCCTATTTCATCTTCCCCAACAGGGCAAGATGCATGTTTTTCTCTGGGAAATAGTGTTAAGCCAGTTGAACATAATTTTAGTAGTGGTAAAGCAGACCCATACCTCTGATTTCTAACTGAATACATAAAGAAATTGGATTCATAGCAGTTCAAGAAATTAAATGCTTTGCTTAAGTGCCCAGAATAAGTTACAGAACACAGGTATAAAATGGTGGTTAGATGTGGTGAGAAGGTGTCACTGCTGCCAAGAAGAGCTGATGAAGAACGTAATGGGAGTTGTGCAGGGATGAGGCTAATGAGAAGGAGGCAAAGCACTTCAGAGGTTGGAGAGGACTGCAGAGGGGAGGGTTTGTTGTTCTGGTAGGAATGGAGAGCTATAACCTCAGTATTGTATTTGATTCGAGTTCTGCATGTTTAGAGGAATTGAAGGGTCCTGGTTGTCTCATTACATCTTCTGATATTGAAGTTCTGGCTCAGATTATGGGTTTTGCTATAAATTATGCCTGGTAATTATGTTCCAGAGGGATGTAACGGCTGTTAGTTATAGTATGTTGTGTTTTGGCTGTCATGTCAGTACATTCTGAAGTACATCAGCACACTGCTGATTTTTGACTTGACAATAGGAGCATAGAAATTCAGTATGTCATCTTCATTAAACAGAACATATTCCCAGAGGATGATCCCACCTAGTATTCTGGAGCCAGTTTCTTTTCATCTGCTATTTTTTTCTATTTTACATCCAGATCTCAGGAACTGCTTTTGAAATATTTAATAGTAAATTTTTAAGTAGCTTTGACAGTGTCCATGAAAAATTAGTTTCTCTTCAAAAAAGGGAAAGTATTTACATTGTGCTGTTCTGTGACCCAGCAGAGACCTTATACATCATAGCAAAATGTGCCTTTGGTCAAGAGAAAACATTTGGTGTGTCAGTCTGAGTATCTGTGGATGGACACAGCTCTCAAGACAATCAAGGAAATTGTCTTGCCTTTTGTGGGGAGTGCTGCATACCTCACCTCTCTTCATAGTACCACAGGGTGATACAGGCTGCAAGGGACCTTTGCCTGAACATTTAGAAGACAGACTCAAAAAGTTGTTTGCTTACAGTCACATAAAGGAGTTTTTACTCAATGTTTTTCTAGTGTGTTGAGATAGAAGTACTTGGTCATAGATATTGCTAGCCACTTTAAAAAAGTACCTGAGATTTACCAATAACTTGCCAACAATTACTGCATGATGACCAAACCCCTGGAATTTCCCTGTGTTGTAGGAGCAGTATATTCCTAATCACTAGACCACAAAGGACATAGCTACAGGAACATGTACAAATAGATACCAGATGTGCTGTCTCATTTCCTGAGCTGTCCAGAGATAAGACACCTCCAGACTTGAAGCCAAGTATTCATCTCAAGTGCTGCTTCAAGCCTGAGAAAGTTTGACCTCTTTCCCTGATGGGACATACTGGGATAATGACGTGGCTCTGTGCATTTGAACTAAAGCTATCTCATGCTCATTGCACAGGCAGCACAAGCGTAAATCTGTTAGCCCCTTGTCATTCTATCTCAAATACTGCTATGTTTATTTAGACTTAATATATATAACTCTTGTTTTTCTGCTGCTTATGGCAGTGTTCCTGCTTCCTAAAGCCTAGAATTAGGTATTTGACCGTAGGATTTTAGGAAAACCTAGCTTGATCTGGTGCTTTCTTTAAGCGGCTTTATCTTTTCCTGTGGGCTGCTGTGAATCTTACTCCGAAGATCCTGCTGTCATTTGTATGCAGTCCTGTGTGGCAGTAGCCTTGATTCTGCACCATGGAACTCCCATTTTTAAAAATACATTTTCAGTGATTAACACTTCTTTGTTATTAATATCTTCCATTCAGTAAATAGATAACTTGTTTTGAATACTGCTATCACTTTTCCTCTAGTGATAAACATTACTTTCACTTGTGCTGTCAGTGAATAATGATTTCTTTGAAAGTGTGATTAAAGCACTGCCTTCTTCATAATCATGCTTTATTTTATATGATAAACTTCATTCAATGAATAGCTGTCTGACCCACACAACAGCAATGAATATTTAATTTTATTACTTTTTCTCAGTAAAGGCAGAAACAATACCTCTTGCGAAGTTTTGTATGGGAATGCATCAGATTGGAAGGCACTTTGAGAAATTTTGCTGTCCACCCTCCGGCCTAGAGCAGGATCAGTTCTCAGGTCAGACCAGGTTATTCATGGCTTTATCCAGCCTTGTCTGGAAAACTGCCAAGGCCCGCACCTTTGGCTGCAGCTAATTGTCTCTTAAAAAGAGAAGTATTAGAGATTGAAAAAAGGAATGAAAATAAATTTTAAAAAGGAGAGGCTTGATAAAGCAGATGTTGTAAATCAGATGTCTTTTTTATGCATTTCTTTATGATCACTTAAATTCTGAACTATTTGAGTGTTTACTTCTCATCCAGTGTTTCAAGTACACTAATTGGCACAGCTTATATTCTGAGGAGATGTTAGGAAGTATTGAAAGTAAAACTGCATTGGGTTAAATTAATTGCCTGTTTCCTGGCCTTGAGAATCTGAAAATCAGTGAAAACTTCCATCTTGTGCTTGTCTGATGAGAGGGTGGAGTGGAACCACCTGCCGATGTTATTTTGTGCAGTTTGGTTAGACTTTGTTTCATCTCAGCTTTTCTCTTACACCAATCTTTATCAATGCATTCTTATATAACCTCTGTCTGCTCAAGTGCTGTCCTGAGAAAATGTGAAAATTGACACTTTTCTTATTCAGAATAAGGAGTGTGAAATACTTGGAAGTCATACCAATAAGCTGTATACACCCTTCAGAGGAGCACTTGGCTGTTGAGCTGCACTGTTATCTATGCATCAGTTCTACAGTCTGGCTCTGAGGTCTGAGGAAGTGTTAATGAGCTTGAGTCGTAGGAGAGCAATTGTCTGCTCTTCACGGGAAAGGAAATGGAGTCTTTGATCATAATTGCAAATATAAATTGCCCGTCCTAAAAGCTAAAATGTCAGAAAGCTTGTTTTAATTTATTTTGGAGCAACAGAGATGCTTCTTTGAAACATGATCAAGGACAAAAATCTCTGCAGTGTATTTGCTTATCTTAGTATGAAAGACTATATTACTGTGTGTGAATTAAACAGAGGGATCATAATGAAAATGATGCTCAGCTAACTCAATAAAATTTGGTAGCTAATAGATGATCCATTCCTTCCTTCCTTCCTTCCTGGAGGATCATGTTTAAATAAGGGATTTTCCATACTGGCTGGTCAGTCTCTCTTCATATAAGCAGTTCCATTTTTCCATATCACTGTCAGTGGTGAGAGAGAAGCAGAGTCTGCTTTTCTGTTCCTGATTAGATTCAGTCTTAGAAAAGCCATGGTCACAGTATTTAGGAGTAGTAAAACCATCCTTGTCTATGAGAAATTTAAGTGCATGTCTAGGAAACCAGATAGCAGGAAAAAAACCTACAGGAGAGTGACTTTTGTCATTGTAAATACTTTTGTATATGAGTCTTTTCAGTATAGATGCTTTTGTATATACCACATTTATTACCCTCCATAATTCGAGGCACAAAAGCAGATTTAGGTATTATTCAAGATTTGTGTAGACACTTTTTTCCAAATCACAACTTACTCTTCAAACACTTTAATGAAATGGGATTAAAAATAAATAGAAATTTACAATTTTCAAAATGTAAATTTATCCTTATGGAAGATTAAACAATCCAAGAGGAGCAAGTACAAATGACAAATTACAGTAGGAGTTTTTGATTTGAGAGGGAAGAGTATGTAAGGGTAGATATAGTCAAACTATATCTAGAGGGAAACTGTAGTCCTTAAAGACACCATGGCTGAAAAAATAAGTGACCCTTTAAATTGAAATGATTTGGCCCCCACAAAATACTGGATTTCAAATTATTTTCTGATGGGTGGTCCCATTGAAATTACTCACCAGTTTCCCTTCTCACCAGCTGTAAATAGAGAGAAGTTTCTTAGCCAGAGTGAAACAAAATTGTGTGTAATTTCTTGTGAGGGTGTTGGCTCTAAAATTTTGGATGTAGAAGTTTTGAGTTTGGAGATGCTTATAACAACTTTGGAAGCCACTTTGAAAAGTAAACCATTCCACAATATAAATTCAGTTTAAGAAACTAAAACATTTCTGAATTAGTTTATATATTAAGCAGTTGAATCCTACTTGGATGTAGTGGTTTTAGTTCGCTTATTTAGGTTTGTGGCTAAATGCTAGCACACTTACTTATATTTACTTGATTGTTTGTTGTGAGATGAGGATTAGGAGTAGGCAAAGCAGGCTCAAACTTTATAAAGTACATAGAAGTTTTATTAATATACTTAAGACAAAGGGAAAAGAAAAAAAAACTTAAGAAAAACTAGAACAAACTCTTCAGACCACCCCTCCTTCCTTTACCTTTCTATTTCATTCTCTTTGACAACATACAAAAGACAACACTTTGACTTCTAGTCAGTTTACTACTTCAGAAACAGCTCTTGTTCTAGTTCATTTAGGGAGAGAAGTTTCTTTTGCTTACACCATGGATCTTCTGTAAGAAAAATACAGTTTTTATGGGTCTTCTGTTTCACCATTAACCGCCGCCCGGAGCAAAGTTTAGCTTAATGGTGGATCTCTCCCACACCAGTAGCTTTTCTACAGCCACTATGGTGGGTTATGAACAGTTTACAGGGTATCTGTTTTAAGGATGCTTAGTTGAATTGCAGCAACAAAAAAAATCTCTTCTGTGCTTAGTAACACAGGTTTTCCTAACAACTTAGGTTCTCTAGCATTCTCCCCGGGACTAGGGCTTTAGGTCACAGCCTCTTCTCTCTCTTTGTTCTAGTTTCTCATCAGGCTGTACTTTTTCAACACTTACTTGTCTGTACTTAGGTATTTCAGTTCATTGGCTGCAATAAGAACTTTACATCTTTTTTTAAACTACATTTTCATATATTACAGAGAATTTATTAGCTCAGTCTTCAACTATGGTTCTCTAAAAGAGTTTTCAGCTTCACTCTTGAAGCACTTCCCATGCACTTCTTTCTAAGTGTCAGTTTTGCTTTCTTCACTGACTGTAAAGTCTTTGCACTGCACTATGTCGATGTCTTCACTCGTTCCTCTCTCTGCGAAAAAAGATGAGTGTCTGTAAGTTTAGTCTAAGTATAGAGAGAGTTAATCTTTGTCTCTCTCTCTCTCTCTGGCAGTATGAAGATCACATGTTTTTTGCCAAGCTGTTTGAACAAGCCCGAGCTAGATAGAGTCCGGCCCGGTCCATGCCTGGCCCGGAGCAAGAGCTTGGCTCTCTCTCTCGTGTAGCTAACACACTAGCTGAGCTAGATCTGCTGAAAATTCCAGCTGTTCCTCCCCCATGCCCAGCTACAGCAGCACAGCCGCTCTAAACTTCCCTTCCCCCCCCCCCCTTTTAAAAAGGGGGGGGGGGGGAGGGGAAGCTAGAACCTTACCAGCGAGAAAAGCAAGAGGTGTTCCTCTCTACACAGCAGCAGCAAGTCCAAAAAAAAAAAAACTTCAGAAAGTCTCTACTTATATATAGTTTTTTCTTCGAAGACAGATTACCTTTTTAATTAGTTCACTTACATATCAATCCTTAAAACTACCTGATTATTAACTCTCTCTCGCAGGAAGGAAGTTGTATTCCTTCCTGCAGCACAAATCACTTCCTAAATTTTAACCCTTCTATCTTAACCCAAAACATTGGACTATTAAATCCTTATTATGACAATTTAATGCTAGTCTTTCAAGCTGGTATTACACTGAAAAAAATTAAAGTCTTTCAGACTTCTAGAGTTCTGTTAGCATTGCTTTCTGGAAAGTTAGTCCTCTTGCACCTTGTCTAGATACACTGTGAAGCGAAAAATTGGCTGCTGCTAGAGCCTGTTCACTTGCTCGCTGTTTAATCAGTTGTACCTATATGACATGAATGCCAAGTAGATGCCAAGTGCTGCCAAATCAGTGGATTTTTCCAAATGCGCTTCCATTTTTTTTACATGGCATAAAGCAGTGAGGAGTCTGGTCTATTAAATTTTGCTCAGTTTTTTTCTTAACATCTTTTACTCATGAGTTCTTGTGTCTGCTTGCTGAAAACATTGGTTCCTCCACTGAATATCTTGTTTTATACTGTATGTTTTGGTCTTGCCTGGGACATTAATTTAGCTTTCATCATTCAGGAGCTTTCAGAATACTTATCTGATTGAAGTTTGAAATATATAATTATAGATATTTGCAAGAGAAGAGATTTGGGAAAACACTATTTTTAAGGTTGTAATTAATGGGCTAATCTCTCATCCTTGCATCAAGAAAGAGGATTTGCTACATGAGAATCTCTAAGTCCTGAATATGCTGTAATCCACTGAGCAACTCTAGTGTCTAGACCGATGATACTGTCAGGCTCATAGAATTGCTATGAGTGATCGGCAATATGTGAAAATTGAAGTGTTGGGGTTTTTTCTTTGTTTTGTTTTCCTTTTCTTTTTTTTTTTTTTTATTTTAAGAAATCTTTTAATACAAAATAGATCAGGGGCTCTGGAACAATTCCTTATATAACTTATATGTAAGGAGCCACTTGGTCTTGCAGTACATAGGCCTTTCTAAAATACAAAACCCAAAAATCAGTTTAGGAGATTTTCATTTTCTGCATAACTATAAACAAAAAAGCCTAAACTGATGGGGTTTTGTTTCTGGAATACCTTCAAACATACACAATTTTCTGGACAATCTGTGCCACTCCCTGGCAGTCTTGTGGAAAAAGCTTCTCCCTACATTCATTCTGAACATCTCCTCTTTCAACTTATGCTCCTCACTGTCTCACCAGGCCTTGCTGTGAGGAGCCTGGAAGCATCTTCCCAATAATCTCCCTATAGGTATTGGAGGATTTCTGTTTGCTTCCCCAGAAGCAGCCTCTTCTCCAAGTGGAACAAGCCCTGCCCCTCAGCTGCTTCTCACTGGTCAGCCCTGATTTGCTTGTAGACCCTATTGAAAGGAAGGCAGAAGATTCTAACAGGTATGTTAGTGAATGCATAGGTGATGAACCTCATCAGATTCCGTGAATAGAAATGAGTCAGGATCTTGATTCATCATGAAGCAAGGGCTATTAGTGACTGACTTACAGTAGAATTCAGGTTGGGCTTTCTGTGCAGAATCATGGAAACAACCATTTAGGTTGGAAAAGACCTCTGAGCTCATCGAAACCAACTGTTACCTCATCACTGCCAAGTTCTCCACTACCCTATGTCCCCAGCTGCCACATCTACTGTCTTTTAAATAATTACCATGGATAATGACTCAGCCACTTGCCTGAACAACCGGTTCCAATGCTTGACAACCCTTTAGCTAAAGGAATTTTTTGTAATATCCAATCCAATACCCTGGTGTACTGGGTCTGACTGGGGTAAAGCTCACAGCCCTTACACTGCTGTGCTTTGCTTTGGTAGCTGGTGTTGATAACAGAGCAGTGTTTTGGCTACTGCCAAGCTGTGCTGTCCCTGTGACATTCCTTCCCCCACTGAAGGGGATGGGGGGGGGCAAGATCCTGGGAGGGGACACCAGCAGGCCAGCTGACCCCAGTCAGCCAAAGGGATATTCCATACCATATGACATCAGCTCAGATATATAAGGGAAGGAAGAGAGGAGTAGGAGGGGAGGCACTCAGGAATCATCCATGTTTGCCTTCTTTAAAAACTGTCGCGCGTGCTGAAGCCCTGCTTCCCAGAAAGTTTCCGGACATCGCTGCTGATGGGAAGTAGAGATTGATTGTTTTTGTACTCTGCTCTTGCGCGCGCAACTCTCAGCTTGCTTGTTCTATTTTTCCCCCCGCTGTAATAAAACTGGCTTTTCTTACCCTGGTAGTTTTTCAATATAATTCTCTCCCCTCTCCCAGTGGGAGAGGGAGTGATAGAGTGACTGAGTGGGCACCTGGCACCTAGCCGGGGTCAACCCACGACAGTCTCTTTGGCGCCCGAACGTGGGGCGAGATAAAGGCAGTTTTATATATATATACATATATTGCATGCTCTAGTAATTATCAATAGCAGCTCTCAAATAGCAAACTCCTGTCTGGCATACGGCCTTCGGCTGCCACACTGCTTATCTTTGTTCTGCTATGTTTGGGAACATGTTGAAACAAACAATGACTGTGAATGAATATAACTCCTTCTCTCTGCCCTGGGTGAATTTGAGTATGGATGATCTTTTACTGCAGGCTCCTGTGATTATTGCCAACCCTTACATAAGCTTCCTGATATTAATAATAATATTAGCCAACACTGTTGTTACCTTATGGAATTCATGGAAATTGTCATCTCCCTGGTACAGAAGGAAACGACCCTTGGGTGAGGAGCTGTTAAAATGTGCCCTGAGGTACCCAGTTCCTGGGTGGGAAGGCATATGGAGGGATTTGGGCAGGTTCCTAGGGTGGTTATCACCTCCCGTTGCCTGGGAGTTTACTCCTGAAGAGGTAAATAACCCTAACAAACTGGCCCGTTGGCTGACAGAGGGGTGCCTCGTTTACTCCCAGGAATGCGAGCAGCTTCTCGCCCTGTACTGGGGGCTGACCTGGGCTTACCGGGCCTCTGTTCAATATTCTCAGAGGACTGTGGTGGAGGCAGGAACTCAAACTGTGTCTGAGGACACTATAGCTGAGACAGGAACACAAACTACAGCTGTGGCTGAGGCAGGGATACAAACCATAACAACTATGTCTGAGATAGGAACCCAAACCACAACAACTACAGTAATTGCCCCAGTAGTGAAAAAAAAAAAAAAAAATGGACAAGGCAAGTTTCAGGCCGATTAGTAAGAGAAGAAGAAGAAGAAGAAGAAGAGGAAGAAGAGATGGGGCTAGATCAAGAGGCAGGTCCCTCAGCAAAGGAATCGAAGGGAGTGAGGCAGATTAAACAGGAGACCGAAGTTACTCGGTCCCTGACCCCATCCGAACTTCGAGACTTGCGAAAGGAGTACAGCCGCCAGTCAGGTGAGAGGATCCCTGCATGGCTGCTGCGATGCTGGGATAATGGGGCCGATAGTCAGCAGTTAGAAGGTCATGAAGCCCAACAGCTGGGATCCCTTGCTAGGGATCGGGAAATTGAAAGAGGACTTGCAAAGGAAGGAGCAACTTGAAGCCTCTGGAGACGGCTTCTTTCAAGTGTGAAGGCAAGATATCCTTTTAAGGAAGATCTTGTAAAGTCCCCAGGGAAGTGGACCAATGTGGATGAAGGTATCCAGTACTTGAGAGAATTGGCAGTGCTGGAAATTGTCTATAGTGATCTAAAGGATGATAGCGTCACCATAGATCCAGAGGATATCCCTTGTACACTTGCCATGTGGAGGAAGGTGGTTCAAGGCGCCCTGGCATCATATTCCAGCAGCTTGGTGGCGCTTTATTACCCAAAAATGGATGCACCAACTGTAGAGTTGGCATCCGCCTGGCTCCGAAATGTAGAAGAAACTCTGTGTGCTCCCTCATCCCTGCGAGCCAGCACCCCATCTTTTAGAAGCAGCCCAAGAGATCGCTCCTCTCCAACCCCAGTCAGAGGGAAAGGAATCCCCAAGAACAGGCCACGTAATGAGCCCTGGTTTTTACTGCGTGAGTATGGAGAGGACATGAGGAAATGGGATGGTGAACCCACCTCTAAGCTGAGCGCCCAGGTCTGAGAACTGAGGGGGAAGAGACCTGTTAAGAAGGGGCCGCCCAAGAAGACTGTCAGTGTAGTTACCACAGAGAGACCAGAAGACAATCAGCGATTTCCCAGATATAAGAAAACTAAAACTGTTTCCTACAGTCCTGAGGAGGGAACTTCTGATTTGGCATCACAAAGGTCAGACAGTGAATACTCTGACCAAGAACAGGAATAGAGGGTCCCTGCCTCCGGCCAGGAGGAGGAAAGGGATGACCGGATATACTGGACGGTGCGGATTCGATGGCCTGGCACATCAGATCCACAGAAGTACAAAGCTTTAGTGGACACCGGTGCACAGTGTACACTGATGCCATCAAGGCACAAGAGTGCAGAAGCCATCTGGATCTCTGGAGTGACAGGGAGATGCCGGGAGTTGTCGGTAGTAAAAGCTGAGGTGAGCTTAACAGGGGACAGATGGCAAAGGCACCCCATCGTGACTGGCCCAGAGGCCCCTTGTATCCTTGGCATCGACTACCTCAGGAGAGGGTATTTTAAGGATCCAAAGGGATATCGATGGGCCTTTGGCATAGCTGCGGTGAATACAGAGAAGATCAAACAGTTATCCACCCTGCCTGGCCTCTCAGAAGATCCCTTCATCATAGGATTGCTGCAGGTGGAAGATCAGCAAGTACCGATTGTTACCAGGACAGTGCACCGGAGGCAGTATCGTACCAACCGGGACTCCGTGACTCCTATCCATGAACTAATTCGTCGACTGGAGAGCCAAGGAGTTATCAGCAGGACCCGCTCACCCTTCAACAGCCCCATATGGCCAGTGCGGAAGTCAAATGGGGAATGGCGGCTGACAGTGGACTATCGGGGCCTGAATGAAGTCACACCACCTCTAAGTGCTGCCGTACCGGACATGTTGGACCTCCAATATGAGCTAGAGTCAAAAGCAGCCAAATGGTATGCAACAATTGACATAGCTAATGCAATTTTCTCAATCCCTCTGGTGGCAGAGTGCAGGCCAGTTTCTAAGAATAAAATGGCAGGATGGGCGCCGTCATGTGCCTACAGAGGTGGTTGACAAAATTGCCAATATGTCTCCACCAGTTACTAAGAAAGAAACACAAGCTTTCCTGGGTCTTGTAGGATTCTGGACAATGCACATTCCAGGCTATAGTCAACTTGTGGGCCCCCTTTATCGAGTGACCCGGAAGAAGAATGACTTCAAGTGGGGCCCTGAGCAGAACAAGGCCTTTGGGCAAATCAAACGGGAAATAGCTCGTGCGATGGCTCTTGGGCCTGTTTGGACAGGACCAGATGTGCAAAATATACTCTACACTACAGCTGGGGAGCAGGGCCTCACCTGGAGCCTCTGGCAGAGGACCGCAGGAGAAACCCGAGGTCGGCCATTAGGATTCTGGAGCAGGAGTTACCGAGGATCAGAAGCCCACTATACTCCAACTGAAAAAGAAATACTAGCGGCTTATGAGGGGGTTCGAGCGGCCTTGGAAGTTGTTGGGACAGAAGCATGTCTCCTCTTGGCACCATGATTGCCTGTCCTACACTGGATGTTCAAAGGAAACATTCCCTCTGTGCATCATGCAACCAGTGCCACATGGAGTAAGTGGGTAGCCTTAATTACACAACGAGCCCGAATGGGAAAACCCAACTTCCTAGGAATCCTAGAAGAGATTTGGAGTTGGCCCGAAGCCAGAGATTTTGGAGCACTGTCTGAGAAGGTGACTCGTGCCCAAGAAGCACCACCATATAACGAGTGTCAGAGACTGAAAATAGTTCATGCCTCAAACATTGATACAAAGTTTTGATCAGAGAAGCTTCCCTGAAGATACCTGACTGGGACTTTGAGCTGAGTCAAACTGGTGAGATTAGATAAAGGGAAAAGCCTATTGTTTAATTATCTACGCCTGAGGGAAAGGAATGCATCCACAAAAGCTGAAGCCGCCAGCTGTACTGAGAATCATTTCTGGCTGAGTTTGGGGTGGGGGGCAAAGCACAGCTCACAGAAGCCACGTTTACACAGCCCTCCCCCAGCTGAAGGGGAGAGGAGGATGGCGTAACCTCTGATCAGGGGCAATACACACGCATCCTCCAGTACACAAACTGGCCCAGCTGTGAAGCCTCCCCAACCCCACAAGCCACATCCACAAGACTCTCACGTGAGAGGCAGCTGAGGGGGAGTCACAATCCATCACAGACCCCCCAAAGTGCTCCCCAGACGCCTTGCACCACAGGAGTGCACGTGATGCAAGCAGAGTCTGATGCTAGAGGCTGCCCCCTCCCCCAGGGGGCAAGCCTGGACATTTCCACCTGGCCTGAGTGTATATTAACCCATGGCACTCTTTGCTTTTTGGGGGGACTTCCACCACCTAGAAGAGGACATCAGAACACCAATGGGACCCATGGAGTGGTGATACCTTTTTGTCCCTGTCCCTCTCTGCCCCCCCTATCTTTCTCCCTACTCCCCCTTTTTCTCTCTTTTCTTCTCTCTCTCTCTTATTTCTCCCTACTCCCTTATTTCTCTCTCTTCTTCTCTCTCTCTCTCTCATATTTACTATCAAAATAAAACCCATACTATTGATTGGCATATGGTCTCGCTTGTACCTTAATTCGGGCAGAGGTATCTCTAAAGAACTTTAATAATTAGATCGTAACAACGACTTACCAGAAAACGAAAGAAAATATGCTTTATTTACTGATGGATCCTGTCGAGTGACAGGAAACCATCGGAGGTGGAAAGCTGCTGTGTGGAATCCCACACGACAAGTCATTAAGACTGCTGAAGGGGAAGGTGAATCAAGCCAGTTTGCAGAGGTGAAAGCCATCCAACTAGCCCTAGAGATTGCTGAGAGAGAAAAGTGGCCCATACTCTATCTCTATACCGTGTCCTGGACGGTGGCTAATGCCCTATGGGATGGCTGCAGCAGTGGAAGAAAACCAACTGGCAGCGCAGGGGAAAACCCATCTGGGCTGCTGCATTATGGCAGGACATTGCTGCACGGATAGAGAACATGACTGTGAAAGTACGCCATGTAGATGCCCATGTGCCCAGAAGTCGTGCCACTGAGGAGCATCAAAACAACGAACGGGTAGATAAGGCCACCAAAATTGGAATAGCTCAGGTGGACCTAGATTGGGAGAGAAAGGGTGAGCTATTTATAGCCCGATGGGCCCACGAACCATCAGGGCATCTTGGAAGGGATGCAACATACAGATGGGCTCGTGATCGAGGGGTGGATCTGACCATGGAGGCCATCACACAGGTTATTCATCAGTGTGAAACATGCGCTGCCATCAAGCGAGCCACACGAGTGAAGCCTCTTTGGAGTGGGGGGCGGTGGCTGGGGTTCCAGTATGGTGAAGCCTGGCAAATTGATTACATTGGGCCATTGCCACGAACACGCCAAGGCAAGAGTTACATCCTCACCATGGTGGAGGCCACAACTGGCTGGCTGGAAATGTACCCAGTAAACCACGCCACTGCTCGGAACACAATTTCAGGTCTTGAAAGACACATTTTTTGGCGACATGGAACCCCAGATAGAATTGAGTCAGACAATAGGACTCATTTTCGAAATAATCTTATTAACTCCTGGGCAAAGAGGCATGGCATTAAGTGGATATATCATATTCCTTATCACCCACAGGCCTCTGGGAAGATTGAAAGATATAATGGACTGTTAAAAACTATGCTACAGGCACTAGGTAATGGGACATGGAAGCATTGGGATGTGAATTTGGCAGAAGCCACTTGGCTAGTCAATACTAGGGGATCTGTTAACCGCCCTGGTCCCACCCAAACTAAACCCTTAGACACTGTGGAGGGAGACAACTTCCTGCACTACACATAGGAAAGTGGCTGGGGAAGTCAGTGTGGGTTGCATCCCCCATGGGGAAGGGCAAACCCATTTGTGGGATTGTCTTTGCCCAAGGACCTGGGTGCACTTGGTGAGTAATGCCAGAGGATGGGGAGACCCAGTGTGTACCCCAAGCTGATTTAACCTTGGGGTAAGAATAATGTATGTTGGAAGTTGTATGTTGCAGGATGTAAATAGCAGAAGGGACATGAGCTGACGAAGAATGAATTTCAGCAAGGAGCAAGAAAAAGGCCACAATGAACAGGGATGGTGCCAGTCCTCGACAATCGAGT